>BQNB010113467.1:3174-21933 GCA_026074375.1 Tanacetum coccineum
TTAGATCATGTGTAATGAATTTCATAGGATTAGGCTTTATCTACAACATTACTTTCATGATAATTTTTTATGTGTTTTGGGTCCAAATTTATGTTCTGGTCATTTTTGTCAAAAATTGCGACCCACGGATCCACCATATGATAGATCCGTATGTTGTTTTGGTGGATCCGTGGCTCACTCAGTCCAAGCGCCAAAATTTAAATTTTCTTGATTTTTAACTTTTTCTACTTTATCTTATAACCATGCTATATGATACTATGTGGGATCTTAAACCTTAGGATATAACATGTTCTCCATATAATCCAAGAACCGTTATACAATTCATATCACCACTTTCTTCTTATAATCATCACCCTTAAACACCATTTTCTTTACATTTCTCATATACAACATTGCTAGTTCATAACCATGACTAGTTCATCCAAAATTTTTTTCACCAAACTTCAAAAGAAAAACCGTAAGAATGAGTGTCAAGTATTTAAACTATGTCAATCTCACATCCTCAAGTGAGGAACAACCAAATGAACAACCAAAATGACAGAAGTCCTTCACCTCCACCTGGAAAAAAAATCCCTTTTACCACCTTAAGCTCCATCAAAATCCATCTCTAGCAAAAGCACACACTATACCTCTTCATCATCACCAAGTAAGTCTCTAACACCAACTCACATTGCACCACCAACTAAACTTTGGTTTGTCATTCCGATAAAACTAGAACCTCAAGAACTTCCTTGATCAGCTCTGACTACACCTTAAAATATATATAATATAATAAAATATCAAATATATAGTAAGAATAGTCTAAAAGCTAGATTCATTGATACGAGATGTTGTATAGAGCTGTTTCCGGGTCGTTTATCCCCACGAGGCTGTGGAATGGTAAATCGATACGATCGATGATTTGAGTTTGAAGGAAGGAATGAGTTTGGGAAGTTGAAAAAGTACCAAATAGATAATAAACGGACTAAAACGTTTAGAAAAAACCTTGGGAAATTACGGAAATTAAAACTAGATAACGAGACCCCGAATCCGTACAAAGGGGAGGAGGGAAAACATAAAAATCTTTAAAAATAACCCTACGGAAAATTTTTCACTTCTAAACTACTCTACGGGTCAAATAACGAAGAATGAAAAAGACTAGACCGAAAACGGAGTTCGTTTGACCCAAAAACGAGTCAAAACAAAATCCCGTACCCGGACCCGTTCTTTAAAAGATGAAAAGTTATAAAAATGACCCTACGAAAACTTTTATATTTTTCCTATAAACTAGATGATAAAAGAAAATTTTCTAAAAAAGCAAAATATTTTTTTGATAATTTTTATATTTATTATGAATTAAATAAACTTTAACTATAATTTATATTATAAAAAATATTAAAACGTTTACAAAAAATTCTGAAAATTTTTCTAAAAATACTTTACACTATAAAGGTCCTACGAAAAATGGAAAACTCCCACCAGCTTATGCAATAAGCCCCGAAATAAGCTTCACAGCTTATTAGCTTATAATACACAAAATGTGTATATAACCAAAGTGCCTTGGGTCTTTAACGAAAAAGACCCAAGGGCGCAGTGGTAAGTGGTGTTGTGTAAAGGGGATGTACCGCTTGGTCTCGGGTTCGAGTCTTGCTCACCCGGACCAAGTGTCTTCCCCTTTTATTTTATTTTTTGAAAACTCAAAGAAGCAAAGTTGTTAAGCTCGTGGGGCTTAACAACTTTGTCAACTAGAGCTTTTGCTTGAAAAGCGTATGTGAATAAGCCTAAAAAATAAGCTCTAAAATTTGAACGGTTTGGCTTATTTGGACTAAGGGCAAAAAGGCTAAGTTCTTTTTGGACTGAGGTCGAATTAAGCTAAGGCTACCCCGACCGAACTAAAACAAGCTAAGATGGGCCTAAACTACTCTAAATAATTAAAAGTCTAAAGACTTAAGGACCTAATATGTTGTGGGAAGCTTATTATGCCAGAAAAGCTTAAATAAAGCTTAAAGAGGCTAAAAATGCTTAAAGCTAAGACAAATAAGCTAGAAAAAGGAAATAAGCAAACTAAACTATTAACTTAACCTGAAAAGCTTCTAGGAAACAATTTTTGAGCTTATGGAATAAGCTCAATAAGCAAAAGTGGGCTTAAAACACACACGTACATATTTGGTGGTTAGTACTGGTGGTGTAAAATTTGGGCTTAAAATAGCTCAAAAAAGCACATGGAAGGGGGAATAAGCTCAACACGCGTTATATCAAAACTAACAATTAAGCTGAAAGGACACAATTGAGTTATAAAATAAGCTCAAATAAGCAAGAAGAAAATTAAGCCGGTCCCTCAGAATAAGGGACTCAAAAAACAGAGCCAAGAGCATGTTTGGGCTTAAAAAATAAGTCTACAAATAAGCTTTTCAAGGGCTTGAGAATCTTGAGGGCTTATTATTAGAGCTTATAAGCTTCAAAATATGCCAAAAGACTTGGGTTTGAACTCAAAAAAGACAGAGTACAAAGGCTTAAAATTCTCCCATTGCACCAGGTGGAGATTTAAGCTTAGATTTAGTAGCTTATTTGACAGCTTGATAAAAGCTGTCAAATAAGCTCTAAACAATAAAATAAGCTCAAACAGATGGAGTATGATAGCAAAGGGGCTTGTGCACCAATTTTCAACTTCTAAAAATCAATTTTACTTGTTTAATTTTGATAGTGAAAAAGGTGTTTTGGATTTATTAAAACTGTGACACAAAGAGCCTTGTGTGAATTTGACCCAAGAAGTCAAAACACCCAAAGGTTTTGACAGGAGTTTTAACACACAAAAAGCACACCTTTTTGATGCTAAAACTCAAACTCACAAGTGCTTAACCAAATAAGCACTTGTGATGTTTATAAAAACCTAACAGTTTCAAAGAAGGTTCATAACCTTTTGAAAAGCAATTTTTCAACAAAGAAACTTTTAAAAACAGCTTAAATGAGTTTATTAATCTAGACTAAACCTATTTTAATGATCCATTAACCATAACTATCAACCTGTTTTGACCAGTTATGCTTGTGCCAAACACCCCTTTATCTCAAAACTGTCAAACAAAAGGGAGTTTAAAACCTATTTTTAAGCTAAAACTTTGAAAACTTTTTATCCACTTCTACTTATTTTAACCTATTTAAACTATTTTAAAACTAAAAATCCTAGCTTATTAAGAAAAATAAGCTAGTTTCTCAGCTAGCTTTTTGCACTAATATGACAATTTAAGTTATAAACTAAGATTGCATAAGTTTAACCTAATTTAAAACTGTTAAAAAGCTAGATATTAAACCATAAATAAACTGTTTGAAAAAGATTAAAAGCAATAAGCTAGTGTCTAAAGTAAAAAAGTTCAGCTAAAGGGAAATTGAGATTGAACCTTGGATTTGTTTGTCTCGAACCAAGGCCACATATTTCTGAGTGAGTGGCCTAAAACTGTCCTAAGGCTCCTTAGCCCTAAACATGATGGCAATAAGCTCAATAAGCTTTTATTAGCTTATTTCTCCTTAAGCTTCCAAAATCACAAATCAAATGAGTATTTATGATAACTAAATTCACTTAAAACAGTATTTAAGAAAACTTTTAATAGGTATTAAACTGAATTTGAGCTTATTAACAAGAATAAGCTCAAATTAGCTTATTGAGAGCTTATGAAGTAAAAACGGCTTAAATTTTCATTAAAATTGAAAATTACAAATGCATAAGAGAGGTTAAACTTTGAAAAATAACTTTCGAATACAATAAAAAAACTTTATTAAAAACTAAATTAAAACTTAATAAAATTGCTGTTGCCACAATGGGCTTACAAGGCTTTTATTAGAAAAACTAAAGTAGGTCTTCTCTTTTCTATTTCTTATTGTGTGCTTAGTTTGTAGACACACAAATAAACAGGTGTTTTGTTTTGTTTGTAAGAGCTGTTAAAACCTTTAATTTGGACCCTTCAATCCTCAAAATTCAATCTTAGTCGCGAATTTGGTCTTTGGGGGGTGTGGGATTGCCAAGTTGGCACTTTTGTTGCTGGGAAAAGGTAGTGGAGGAGGGGGGGAAATCGATTATCCATGGAGGTGGTGAAGATTCATGGGGTAAAAACGGGTGTAAACACCCGTGAGTGTTTTTGGGGGGGGGGGGGGTGGGGGAAAGAAAGCGGGAAAAGAATTGGTTATAACAGAAAGTGAAAGTTTCACCATTTGCAAAGATTTCCCTCTAAGTTAATTGTGTGTTTTGCACCATTTCGCTCCTGTGGTTATATAACTTTTGGGACTTGGGCAAAACAAAGTTCCCCAAGGTTATATAACTCTTTTCACCTTAGTCATTGTTGGTGCTACAAGTTAGGGGGGTTTGGAAGTTTTGCCCCCCTACTTGTACTTTGAGCAAATTGCAAATTAGCCCTTCTCTCTTTTTTTCTCTTTTCTTCTTATAAAAATAAGTTTAGGGATTGGCAACTTCAGTCCCTAAACTTATATTTCTTTGACTTTGGCCCCGGGGTTGACTTGGGTTGACTTTGACTTTGACCAGTTGACTTTTCTGTTGACTTTTTGACTTGATTGACTTTCCGGCTTTGATTTGGCTTTGTTCTTTCCATCAGTCTTTTCCATTACGAGTCCGGTTTTGTCGTTTTTTGTCTTTGTTTTTCGTCCTTTCTTGGTTATCCGTTAATGTACAATACAATTAGCAAAAAAGCGTTTTTCTTTGGCATTTTTTAAGGTACGTTTTTTGGTTATTTTTATCTTGTTTTTATAAAGGTAAAAAGGTATGTGGTAATTAAGAACATACATAATCCCCACTACTAAAGGTTATTGCCAGTGTCCTCAAGCAAATGCTATGATGTAAGCATTACGAAAGCTAAGAATCTAAATCTCCCTTCGTCTTTTAAACTTTGAAAAGTAGCAAAAGTGTTTGTCAAGGGAACTAAAGAATCAAAAGCTTCAGACAAGTCCCGTTTTCACCATTTTTTATTTGTACACTAAATATCCATAACATTTTTTTGGATTTTTTCTTTTTACTTTTCTGAATACTCTGTTTGTCTTCCTTTATTATAAAACAACATTTGGGATCAAGTAGAAATGAGAATAACGAGACCATTAGTTAGATATCTACGGTATGTCATGACGGATAAAATTCATGTCCACCAATTTTTCACTAGTTCAAAAACAGCCAATTAAACAAGATCATTTGTCCTAATATAAGTCCTAAATTGATAAGCTACTCATACTTATCGACTTGTGTAACTTTTAACTCCAAAAATGAATGTATGATTTAAATGTGTGTTACTCATTTCATAAAACTCAACCACTTAGATCAACTTATTTTCATAGTCGTGATTCAAGATGAATCATGAACTCAAAGCAACAACTTCAGTAAGACCTTGTAACTTGATATTAAGAACGAGATTTTAATGTAGTAACTTTTTGCAACATCTTTATCATATATATCATAAGTTCTTAAAGTTAGGAATGCGTTGCTTTGTTTGAACACCAACCTAGGCATCGTTCCCTGGTAAGATATCTAAAACCAACGACCGATGTTTTAGTTTGAAATCCCACCCGTTGCTGAGCATATGGGAAATCACAACAACACCTATCTTCCTAATATGGCTAAGGATAAAGTGTTTTAGTTTGAACCCTACCTAGACCTCGCTTCCTGGTGAGAAAATCACAACACACAAATCCCTAGAAGTAAGATGTCTTGTTTGAACACCCACCTAGTGGTTAGCGGAGTGGGGTTTCACGCACATCTTTTTTAATTGCTTCCATATAATCAAATTTTTTGTATGCTTCATTTGGCTTAATTTCAATATTCATGCATTGTTGAATTCATACTTAATTCATGCTTCTTTGGCATTTATAACTTTAGAATTTTTAAGAACAGGAAAAATACATCGTTTTAAAGATCAGTTACTTAAATGTGTAAGCTTTCTTCTAAAAACTTGATTGACTTAGTTGAATGAATTTGTCGTTCGTTATGATAGGTGGATTAGTAGCTCATGGGAGAAAAGCAACAAGTTAATCATATAAGTTTTCGTTTCCAAGCAAATAAACTTATTTTAACTCATCATTCACTTCTTGTTTCTTCCCTTATTTAAAATACGAAGCATCGAGTTAGCTACAAAGTGGTAACGTTGAGGAACTAGCTAGGGTCAAAACGCTATACGATCGAGTCAAAAATTATTCTCATATCCATACCATTAGGATGTCAAAACTTGTGGCAAAACACATATTTTATTTTTGAAAAATTTTTATTTTTTTTTTCTTCATTTTTTTGGTTATTTTGCTAAATTTGGTGGTAAAAACGGTGATTAAGTAGATAACAACGTACTGCAGGCAAATAAATCAAATCGAGGAAGATTCCCCCCATACTAGAACTTAAACATCGTCACTCGTTGTTTCAAAGGGGTTTCTACGTTAAATCTAAGGCTGTTTATGATGTGTGCACAAAGTAAAATGTTCCGACGGATAAGATTTGGATACTGAATTCCCAAAATGAAGCTGAGGATGTCGAAACTTCTTGTAGGATAACTGCATAGTACGAGAGTCTTCACAATACGGGAAATCCTGGACATACATACAAAGCACACAAAATCATGGAACAAAAACACGGGTAATGGAAAATGAATACCTTCTCACACAAAATCACCATTATTAACATAAAGTAAATGACGATATACTGGATAAGCTTGGGGTTTGACCTCCAACGAACGAGCTTGTTTTAGGGTCCGACGACTCGACGCTTTTGACCCGTCCCCCGATTTTATTGGTCGAGGGGGATCGTTTGGGAGATCTGGACAACCTCGGGTTGGTATGTCCACCCCAAAAGTAATGTTTATTTACCGATGACCCATTCACCTTTAAAATTGTTGGGCCCGGAGTTTTGAGATAACTCGACAGTGCCATAAGAAAAACAGGAACAAATGGTGAATGGCCGTCAACGGGATTTCAATTTGCCCCGAGGAAAATCTTCAGTCTAGAGTTGATGAGGAGACACGATCACCAACGTTGAACAACGCGGGGTTTTTGATTTGCATCGTGTATCCTCTTGGTTTTCTCTTTATAGATCAAAGTGTTATCGCTAGGCTTGTTCACGAAAGTTCATTTAGTTCATTCAGTTGAACTTTCCTGTGATCACCAGCTGTTTGAACATCAAAAATTTGTATGTTAGATGCCAGTAGGCTTTTGCTCTAGATCGATCGGTGATGGAGATTGACTTGCCTTCCCGTACCACAAGCTTATATGGAGTACACGCCCAGGATGGGTGTTTTGTAAGCTGTGCGGAAGGCCATAAAGCATCATCTAGCTTGTTCCGACTGGAGGCTCGATTTTCTCCACGGGTTCTCTCAAGAATACGCTTTTTTAAACCCGATTTTGACCATCAACATGCCCATTGTTTGTGGAGTGATATGCGGTTGAGAGACGATGAGTGAATCCTACTTGAGCATGACTTTGTAATTTGGCATTGAAAAAGTGAGTTCCGTGCGATCACTTATGTTAGCTCGGGCCTGCACCAAATCGAGAGAAGAGAGTTTTCAATAATGTTAACTAAACAAATCGGCATCATTGGTGGGGGAGCGCTTTGCTTCAACCCACTTTTGTCAAATAGTAAACAGCCACGATATGTTTATTGTTCCCTCTTGAGTCGGGATCGGCCCCATAAAAATCAATTGCCCAGATGTCAAAGATTTACGCATTCTTGGTTGGATGTTTTGTGGCAATCTCATCACCGTTGGCTAATTTTTTCCTTGACGTTGACAAATGTCACAACGGGTACAAAGTCAGGGGATCTCTTGTAGATGGTGGGCAATAGAATCCTGAATCGAAGATTGTTTCTTGCTGTGTAATTGGCACCATAGTGTCCCCAGTAGGTTACTGTGACAAGCTTGAGAATGTCTTAGCTTCTTAGCCCAGTAGAGAAGAAACACAACGTCATTCATCACCTGATCAGCACAATTTTTAAAACAGGAATGGGTTAGTCCCAGAAATAATGTTGACTTCCTTGAAGAATTTATTTTTTTTGTTCGGATGTCATTCCTTGATAAAGAATTTCCCCGCATGATAGTTTGACAAATATCGGCAAACCATGGGTACTTTGATCTTGAAGAGTGCAAATTTTTTTTATTTCGAACCAAGAGTTACGAGAGGGAAATGCTTCATTGATTTCTTTGTTCTCGAGGTTTGTTTGATGAGGATTTTCAAAGTCTAGGTCAGATGATCGGCGGCGAGATTCTCAGCTCCTTTTTTGTCTCGAATTTCATTATCAAATTCTTGGAGCAATAAGATCCTCGCAATGAGTCTGCATTTAGATTCCTTCTTGGCAAAGAGAATACTTGATGGCAGAATGATCTGTATAAACACTATGCTTTTGACATAACAGATATGAATCCGAAATTTCTCTAAGGCATACACTACAGCAAGTAATTCCTTTTCTAGTTGTAGTGTTATGTGTTGAGCCGCGTTAATAGGTCTTGCTAGCTTTGTGTATAGGTTGAAGTGTTGTTTTTTCTTTGCCAGAGGACTGCCCAATTGCGAAGTCGCTAGCATCGACATTTAGTTCAAAGGGCAGTCCTGTGGAGCATTAAGATCGGAGCCTCAGCAGTTTTCTTTTGTGTGTATTTAAAGGAATCGTAATACACTACTTTCAAGAAAGGACAAATGGAGTCTATTTTTCATAGCAAATTGAGTCATAGGACGGGCACATTTCGAGAAAGTCTCTTGAATGACTTCGTCGGTAAAAACCGGCTCGTGCCCAAGGGAAACTTTACGGCACCTTTGGACAGATGTCGGATGAAGGGAGTTTAGTATTAACTTCGATACTTTAGCTCGATCAACCTCAAGTCCAGACTTAGATATTTTTTGTCCTGGAACTATGCCTTCCTTTACCATGAAGATGGCTTTTTTCCCAGTTTAACGATAAATTGGTGTTCTTTTTTTTTCAACCGCTTCAGCATCTTTTCTAAAATGTTGTTTTTAGGCATGGAGAAGAAAGAGTCCCAATGACCGAAATTCATCCATAAATTCTTCCATCGTTTTTTTAAATCATATCGTGGTGGAAGATTGCCATCATACATCTTTGAATGTGACTGCTAGGAGCATTGCATAGCCCAAAAGGCATGCGACGATAAGCAAAAGTTCCGTATGGGCACGTGAAGGTTGTCTTTTCTTGATCTTTTGGGTCAATTGGGATCTGAAAGTAACCCGAGAAGCCATCGAGGAAACAGTAGTATTCGTTTCCTGCTAGTCTTTCGAGCATTTGGTCCATGAATGGTAATGGGAAGTGGTCTTTTCGGGTGGCTTCATTAAGTTTTCTGTAATCAATACATACTCGCCATCCCGTGACCAATCGAGTAGGAATCAGCTCATTTTCTTCATTTGTGATGACGGTCATACCTCCTTTCTTAGGTACACAGTGTACCGGGCTCACCCAAGGGCTGTCAGAGATGGGGTAAATCAATCCAGCGTCAAGGAGTTTTTCAACCTCCTTTTTGATAACATCGTGGATTTTTGGGTTTACCCTTCTCTGACTTTGCACAGATGGTTCATAGTCCTCTTCCATTAGAATTTTGTGAGTACAAAATTCTGGGCTACTAACACCTTTATGTCGGGGCAGTTTCAAGCGATGGCTAGCTTGTGGGACTAAGAACCTTCATAAAAGAGTCGCCTTTCCCTCCATCTGTTAAGTCTTTTAGCAATTATGACAGGCAATTTGTCGTCACCTTCTAAAAATGCTACTCAGATGGAGGTGGACTTCTCTGAGTTCACCTCGGGAGGTTCATTAAACCGTAAGATTCAACGGCTTTTGCTTCACAGTGTTGAGTTCTTTCCTACCTCCAGGCATATATTGTTCATGATTTTGGGAGATGAGGGTCTGGGGTGGTGGTTCACTGTTAATAAATTGCCTCTGAATCTGGTTGGTCCCCCTCTGGATCCTGATAAGTTGGATAAAATTCGATGAAGTTGGATATCATCTTCTAGAGCAAGAAAGAAACGATAATCTGCTTATTCCATTAAAAGAAAAATCACTGTCCCGAAAGGAGTGAGATTTGGAAGAAAGAAAGAAGCAGTAGAAACAATAGGCTCAAAATATGGAGTGGGATTTCCACTCACGATCACGTTTGAAAATCCTAGGACCTCTTGAGAATACTCATCACAAGCCATTGTCGATGACGTCGATGTTGTTGACCGTCATGATGGTTTTATCAGATGTGTTTTTGAAGTTTGGTCCAGGTTTGAACATTGAATGGTGATGGTTCTTGCCAACACGAAGGGGTATCTCGCCTTCAAAACATCTATCAAAGCATGACTTGTTTTCAAGAAACATCGCCCGAGAATTAAAGGGACTCGGGGGGTCTGGTTCAAAATCAACAACTACGAAGTCAGCTGGAAATTGGAATTTTCCCACATTTACAAAGACATCTTCAGCAATACCGATCGGTTCAGTGATTGAACGATCAGCTAGTTCTAATGTCATGCAGGTCGGGGTCAATTCAGAAAGAGATAGACTTTTCCATACGAATAAGGCATGGAGATTAATGCTCCGCCCAAGATCGAGCAAATGAGTTGCATGTAGTAATCCCGTAAATTCACATTGGAATCAGAAATCGGCAGGGTCTCCAAGTTTCTTGGGTATCTTGTTGAGGATGACCGCCTGAAACAGTTCTCATTCAATGGTGTCAGTGCATTTCGCTCAAAGTTTTCCCTTGTTTCCAATCAAATTTTTTTCAAGTCGTAGCAAAATTTAGGCTTTTTGTGCATCAAGGCATCGGTTAAAGCTAATCTCGAAACTTAATTCTCTAAGTTTTCATAAAATTTCTCGATTTGGTCGTTAGCTTTTTCCTTGCGCCTTTCATCATTTCTTCGTGATGGAAATGGAATCGATGCTTTAGGAACTGGAGTAACAACAGGAGCAAACATGGGGGACTCAGGATTTGGATTACGAATGTTGCATTTTGAACATACAGGAGGTTGGAACGTCTTTGGTGCTTCCGTTATCAGCAGGAGGCATCGTCGTTCCTTTGTCAATCGACACTATGATTTACTGCTTTCTGGTCCTTGGATGGGTAACAACACTTCGGGTAGTGATACTTTTAAATCTTCCTCTTAGGAGATTGGTTATTGTGTTACAAGGAAGAGTTCCAGAACAGGAGTGAGAAGCTGTATTTGCAGTAGTTTCGTTATAAGTAACCAAATTTTGAAAGCATTGTAGTCAAATTTGCCATTTGGGGGATTGCAGGTTTTGACTCTTGGTTGTGCATGTTTCTCAACACTTGAATCATTGGCTGTGACATATCATTTCAAAATCTGTTTTTGACACATACGTGTGTCTGAGAGGAGCAGTACTTGATGTGCTATCTGGTTGATTAACTACTGGTTGATGAACGTTGAGGTCGATAAATCTGACCTTGGTTGAAATTGTTTCCTCTGTTTTGATTGAAGTTATTTCCTCGATTGAAATTGTTTTGACTATTTGCATGAGGATTCTGAACGGGAGGAAAACCAGAGGTTCAATTTGGTTTGATGACCATCGCTGAGGTCAGATATACAGTTAGCTTGGTTGAAATTGGCCGCAGCGGCCTTGCCTGGGGACACATACTATTGATGATGTCATGGTTACTAGTTGCTTGTTAGTCGGTGGGCAGTTCGGATAGAATACCTCCCCCACAAGTTACCTACAATTTGTTCAACCGCTTTTCGGGGGCGGAAGCTGGGGTTTGGTTCTTTCTATCGAGAATTAATGCCCGAACCATGTCTTTGAGTTCAGCAACATCAGATGAGACTGCTTGGGTGGAAGAGCTTGTACTCATTTTAGCTACAACAGCTTTGTTTCTTGACTGACGTACCTTAGACTTGCTCTCGATGATTTTTAAACATTCTCGATGGCATTTTGTCTAAGAAAGTTCCCTATCGGCAGTGCAGTTCAATGAATCTTGATTCATTTGGAGTTAAGGGCATTGTAGAATGTATTCGATGTTGATGCAATTCTGAAAAACATGATGCGGGCATCCCCTTAAAAGATATTGAAACGATCCCAAGCCTCATATAACGTACTCATCCAAATTTTTGCTGGAAATCTTGTGATTTCCATTTCTTGAAGCTTTGTCGTTTTAGAGGGAGGGAAGAATTTGTTAATAAATTTCGAAAAACCTATTCATCCCATGTTCAATCGGACCGAGGGGGTCTTTACTAGCCAAATGCCGGGCTGCCTTCCGAGAGATAAACGGGGAAAGATAAGTTAACCGACGTATATGGTACGTTCGGAATCTTCATCGTGAAGATGATCTTGTTGAATTAACGGATGTGCGGGTGAGGATCATGTGGGTCTTCTTTTATCATTGCCAAAAAATTGCTTGTTTTGGACCAAGGATTCAGAAGGACCAGCTTGATCTCAAATTTATTTCGCGGTGATTTCACGGAATATCTATCGCATCCTCGGAACCTCGGTGGGTGCTTCGAGCAATTGCGCCAATAGTAACGATTATCGGCATCGTAAATATGGGAGGATTATCTAGGTTTCTCTAGAATTAGATGATTCAACAGAAGTTTGTCGAAACTTGTGGTTGTCGGACGTCTAAGGCTTGAGAAACGACGTGCGCCATGCTCAAATATAGAAATACAAAAAGAAAATTTACACTAATTTTTTTTTGGTTTTTCAAAGATTGATTCACAATTGATTTTAACGGACAATGAGATAAAACAACTTAAACCAAATAATCTACTTACTTCACGGTAACTCTCAAAGAGATAAACGCACAGCGTGAGCGGACAGGGTAGGATTAGCGCGAAGCTTATTTCTCCTTTAGGGTCGTAGTTCTAGGAAAACCACTCCTTATACCACATTTTTATAGTTTGTTTAACCTTTCGAGGTGAGCGTACGGTCGTCAATATAAGAGACACAAAAAAGGCAAGTTTAAATCTTTTGTTCGGAGTTGGGAACCAACAGTTAACCGGAAGTTTATTATGATAATACCTAGTTTGAGAATATTATATTTTGGTTATTTTACAAGTTCGTGAATTTAATTTTCTTTTTTATGACAATGTTTTTATATTTTCTGGTTTTTCTTTGGTTTTTTATCTGATATATAATTATTCTAAAAGAAATGAAAAAATATTTTTGTACTTTTGTTAATTTTTTTATAATAAAAGAAAATATTCACAATTTTCAAATACAGATGGCAAACTTATAGATAAAACGGTTGCACAGCCTCCCCGGCAACGGCGCCAAAAATTGATCAGCTCTGACTACACCTTTAAAATATATATAATATAATAAAATATCAAATATATAGTAAGAATAGTCTAAAAGCAGAATCAATGATACCGAGAAGTAGTATAGAGCTTTCCCGGGTCGTTTATCACAACGAGGCTGGAATGGTAAAACGATACGAGTCGAACGATTTGTGGTTTGAAAGGAAGAATGAGTTGGGAAGTTGAAAAAGTCATATTAGATAATAACGACTAAAACGTTTAAGAAATCAACTAGAAATTACGAAATTTGAAATAGAAAAGAGGACCGATCCCGTTACAAAAAGGGGGGTAAACCTAATATTCTTTAAAAATAAACTCCCTACGGAAATTTTTCACTTCTAAACTAACTCTACGGGGTCAAAATATCGAAGACATGAAAAGACTAGACCGAAACGGAGTTCGTTTGACCCAATAAACGAGTCAAAACAAAATCCCGTACTCGTACCTCGCGTTCTTATAATAGATGAAAAGGTTATAAAAATGGTCCTAGTACGAAAACTGTTATATTTTTCCTATAACTAGATGATAAAAGAAAAATATTTCTAAAAAGCAAAATATTTTTTTGATAATTTTATTATTTATATGAATTAATATAAAAATTTTATAACTAAAATTAAATTATAAAAAAATATTAAACGTTTACAAAAAATTCTGAAAATTTTTCTAAAAATACTATACACTATAAAGGTTCTAACGTAAAATGGAAAAAACTACACACGATATTATGTTTAGTGTTTGCTTATGTGCTCGTTTCCAAGAAAATCCTAAGACTACCTATTTAGAAGCCGTTAAGCATATATTTAGGTATATTAGAGGAACTAGTCACTTAGGATTATGGTATCCGAAAGGAACCGAAATAGAAACTGTAGTTTATGCCGACTCCGACCACGCGGGCGATTACGTTGATTGTAAAAGCACTAGTGGCATTTGTACGTTCATGGGATGTTGTTTAACATCTTGGTTCGCTAAGAAACAAACGGACCTTGCTATCTCCACGACCGAAGCCGAATACGTCTCCGTCGGAAAGGCATGTCAACAAGCACTATGGATGAAACAAGTTCTCATCGACTATGGCATACACCTTGACGACATTCCGATCATGTGAGAAAATAAAGGCGCTATCAACTTAAGTAAAAAATCCATACAACACTCTAAAACTAAACATATAGAAATCTGTCACCACTTTCTACGCGATAACGTCCAAAAGGGCAATATATCTATCGAGAAAGTTGCATCAGAAGATAATATAGCCGATATATTTACTAACCCTTTAAAACGTGAAGTATTTAATTACTTAAGATTAGGATTAGGAATGATAGAACTTATCATGGATAGTGATCCTTCATCATCCCAAAAATAATCGTAAGCGGAAACTCTAATGAAGCAATTATTCATTATTCAAAAGATGATAATTCTCATTACTAGTTCCAATTACAAAACTTCCGATCATGAACATAATCGAGATTAGAATTTTACTAGATAAAGAAAATATCAATAAAATGACCATAGATATTTTCTAAAATCTACATGTATGGTCAATACATGAAAATTACAAAATCGATTAAAAAGGACGAAAAGAACAATCATCGAATGGAAACTCACACTTGTGTTGACGATGTTTTGTTAAGTCTAAATGTTCATAAATGATTGTGTTATTAGTAATGGTCAAACTTATGCTAAAAGATAACACACTCCTAGTAGGATCGACTACGTTGAATTTCCATCGGGAAATTCACAACAAGTTGCACGGTTCACTCAAAACTTGGACGTCGACTCCGAAAATTATATCACATACTCCTAATAGTAAGTATAACACACTCCAATTGCTAAAAACATAACACCATATCTCAATTTGCTCAAAAATCAACTATGTCCGTATTTTTGGAGACCTGCGGACCACGGATCCACCATATGGAGATCCGTGCGTTATTTAGGTGGATCCGTGAGTCTCAGATCGCGGGTAAATAACAGATTTTAAACAAATTAGGACCACAACTATTATTATACAAACACACCCACGAACTCAAACACTAAAACCCTCAAACAAACATAACACAAATCGGCAATTGGAGCAATTAATCTACAAGATCATTAACAAATCATCAATCTATAACAACTATTGTAAGTGATTTCATCTTATTTTCTTCTTAATTTTGTGTCTAGGGTTTTGATTTTGCTTAAATTAAATAATTTGGGGATTTTAATTTTTCATACTATTTTCGCACAATTAGAACTAAGATATAGCAATGTATAACTATTATGACACTTAGAAAGCATAATTGAAGCGATTCGGCAAAAATCATTTTTCGCCAAAAACCCCAAGTTATGATTTTTGAAACTTCACTTCTAAGAACCTTTCAAAACAAGGGTTGTTTAACTACATTGTTAATACAACGCAAAAACATTTTTCTTCATGCATTAGGTCTCATGAATGTATATACGAGATGCTTAATTCATAAGCATTTTTCGTTCCATTCATCTAGAGTAATATCAAACATAGATTGTGCATTAAGGTTTGCTTATTACTAGTATTAATACTATTTTTCTCTTGTTGTTTGAGTCAAGCAAACCACACACCCACATCAAGTCCATATAGACACACTTACATTCTATTTTTTTGATTATCGAGTCATTGTCATTTATAATATTTTCTCATAGAAATCACAATAAACTCCTTAGATATCCAATGTCATATGAAGACTTTGCAAACCGCTCTATACACGAGGGAAGAATCATTGATAACAACTTCAACACTCAAGTCAATCTTGATGAAATCTTCCTTAAAATGGTTTCCAATCCCTCTACCACTTAGATGGAAAAATTTACCCACAATTTCTTTTTGAACTCTATCGATCCTTTCAATTTTACTCATCAAACAATGATTGGTTTGTCTCTTTCAACATCTATGAAAAAAAAAATTCTTTTTACTTTAAAAGAATTCAGAATTCTTCTAGATCTTCCTCACGAAGGACACCGCTTTTATAGCAATGAATGGTGGCTTACATCCATTCTCAACTATAATAACTCACAAACAAACGATCCATATTTCACAAAACGTGATCTTCCCACGTCAATCATAAGTAACATAACCAAGAAAAGGGTTAATGGAGAAAAATACGACACACTCAATCCAAATTTCCTCTACACTGATGAAGTGTGTCCTTACCTCAAAACCACAAAAATTGTTATCAGAGAAAACATTCTTTGTGACAATAGATCTAAAATTCAATTATCCGCTTGTGGTGCATACATGCTTTATTGTATCACTACGTCCACTCCATTCAATCTAGCATTCTTCGTGGCCAAACGAATGCAACATTCTAAAAACTCTCCTAATGAATCGTTCCTTACGGTCTCCTTCTATCTAAACTCTTAAGATTATTCAAGATAACTCATTTCTCTCTCAAAAGTAAACACTTCATTTCCTTTCATCCCTTTATGGATATGATGAGCAAATTCTCTCCTAACGGTGAAATCATCGATGACTATCGTTGTGCTTTGCATGATCATCACGATCATGATCATTGCTAGGTTCACACTTCATGAACATGTCATGGATCCTCTAGACATTTCAAGAAATCCTAGCAAAGAAAAGGGAAATGCCTCTCCCTCGGTCATCTCCTCTTCATCTTCATCATCCGATGACAATGAAGCACCATTTTTTCTCGAGTTCTATGATGAACTATCCGACAGTAAGGATTTAACCAAAGCCCAACGAGAGAAGAGAGGAATGTTTAAATGCTTTAACCGCTATGTTGGCACCATCACCAAGTACCCAGAGAAGGAAAAATGATTATGCTTGTCTTATGCCTAAATGTTCTTGTGGTATGTGGTAATTTGAATTCTTGGTTATGGTTTCCATGTTAAGATATTGATGAATTGAAAACTTTGATCTATGTATGTTAAAACTTAGTACCCACCATATGTTGTTATGTTTTATGGATATTGTTATCATATTAATGACATTTGGTAGAAGATAATGATGCTTGCATGATAATTTGTTTTGTGTTTTGGGTGCAAATTGATGTTTTGGTCGTTTTTGTTGAAAATTGCGACTTACGGATCCACCATATGGTAGATCCGTATGTTGTTTTGGTGGATCCGTGGCTCACTCAGTCCAGGCGCCTAAATTTGAATTTTCTTGATTTTTAACTTTTTCTACTTTATCTTATAACCATGCTATATGATACTATGTGGGATCTTAAACCTTAGGATATAACATGTTCTCCATATAATCCAAGAACCATTATACAATTCATATCACCACTTTCTCCTTATAATCATCATCCTCAAACACCATTTTCTTCACAACTTCTCCACTTTTCTCATATACAACCTTACTAGTTCATCACTATGACTAGTTCATCCAAAACAAATTCACCAAACTTCAAAAGAAAAACCGTAAGAACGACTGCCAAGTATCCAAACTATGTCAATCTCACATCCTCAAGAGAGGAACAACTAAATAAGAGAACTCCTTCACCTCCTCCTAGAAAGAAATCCCTTTCACCACCTTAAGCTCCATCAAAATCCATCTCTAGCAAAAGCACACACTACACCTCTTCATCATCACCAAGTAAGTCTCTAACACCAACTCACGTTGCACCACCACCTAAACTTCGTTTTGTCATTCTGATAAAACTAGAACCTCAAGAACTTCCTCCACCTCAAATGTCACCAAATGATCCCTATGCTCAAACCATGGATAATTGGCCACCGGGCCCTTCTAATCCATCTCCACCACCACGTGTCTCTCGACCACCTCCCGGTTTTCCAAATCCACCACCTGGATTTGAACCATTACCATCAACCCAACCTTTGTTTGTTAACATTAACAACAACACACCTCTCCTCCACAACAATGCACCTCCACTTGAAAACATTCACCATCCACCACCAAATCTTGGAAATCAAGATTTTCCTAATCCTCTAAACATCTTGGATTTTGTTCATCCAAATGACATGCCTCACCTCCACAACATGTTTTGTCAATGTTGTAGCACCACAAGGCATGAAATCCAAATGCTCCGAAACCATGTCAACTACATGTTCTCATACATTCGACACCACCTCGGCTCTCCATCACACCCACCTTACTTTCCGCATTAGCCGCATAACCATCTCACCTCACCCCTCGAATTATATGGAAAAAAAATTTCTATCCCAAGATTTAGTATTATTAATTGTTTTCTTTAATTTTCTAGTTTAAGCTTATCATGTAATGGCTTTAATGCCAAATTTTATGTTTTATCCCTTATAATGGATTTAACATTATTTTCATTAGTTTTGTTGATGATGGATGTTCATTATGTGAAATGTATATGTGTGCATTTGTGATTGTCATATATATATTTGCTTGCCTACTAACTTTGTTTTGTAGCAACGCATCCATAGCTCGATTACTTGGCACCCCAAACAAGGGGGAGTATACATCAAGGGGGAGCAATTTCATCTAGTCTTTATTTTTTACTTTGCATTCGTTACCAAGTCACTTAGCATTCCTTAAAACAAGACATGCAAGGAAGGCCTCTA
>BQNB010113468.1:0-21933 GCA_026074375.1 Tanacetum coccineum
TGTCCGTTTTGTACATCTTCGTACGTTTTCTTTTGTTTTCATACGTTTTATACCTTTTTCTATGTTTTTTTACGTTTTATACATTTTCGGACGTTAAATTTAAAAACTGATAAACACATATAATATCTAATAGATATAATATCAATAGTTAAATTTAAACAACATCAACCTCAATACTATGTCAGCTAAGCAAAGTCAAATACTTCGTCCAACAAAAATACATATAATACATGACGAAAATTTACGTAAGTATAAAAGATTTTTTAACAATTTTATAGAAAAATATTAACGTGCTTGAAAACTAGATTCTATATTAAATCTATTGAAAATAATAAAATTAACAAAAATATAGAAAAATACAATCCAACTAGTCCCCGCCTAGGCCCGACCATTACTAGCTAGAGGATGATTAAACCGCCCGACTAGCACCTGACGACTTTCGCAGCATTTGACTGATTCTGCATTTACTAATACACAAGACAATGTTCATTTCAGTTTATAAAAGAGATAAAACGGATACATCATATATAAATCACTGACAATCTATTTTTATAATTGGTCAAAACATACATCCTGTAAGGTAATGACTAGCGGTTTACGACACTCGATGGCACCAGTCTTATCATAATACACTAGTAGGAATAACTACTAACGACTAGTTTCAGCAATCATAATACAAACCTTGAACTTAGAAGATACAGTGTGATCTTAATAAGCCAAATATACCCTGAAATGTTCAACTAGAAGACCATGTGTTCACCTATTTAGTGCCATTCTTCCTGTACTGTCATGGCATGTAATCCTTATCTTAGTTCTAGTCCAGGTGCAGCAGATGTCAGATCATGTTAATGATGGATTGGGTGTGAAGCCACTTCGTGTCCGAACTCTGTCTATGATCTTCTGCCTCCCAGACAAATCTTCTTCATAGCTCACAACCTGTCATTACGTTGTCCCGCGTTTATGTAAAATGTAGAAAGAGCCAATTCGGGTTACGTTCCATCATTGATGATCAAATTGGTAATCAAAATATTTAGAACAAAAGGAACATGTCAAATGGGTCAAAAAAGTCAAAACTCATCTAAAGGGCATTTTAATGCACAGTATTCACGCCTTAAATACTGTGCTTAGTGTGTGAGCTCACGTAGCACAGTAATCAAACCTCAAGTATCAAATTTGGAACAATGTGAAATAAGCGAGACCAAATTCTACAAGCAGTCAAAATTGATGCAATAGTGATAGCAGTAGCAGCTCAACTTTCAAAAGTGTGTCGTCATAATAGAAAATTCTAATCCACATTAACTACCATAACTCTTGCATTCAAAGAAAACATCTCTGAAAGTTTATCATAAGATTTATACTGCATTTATTATAATTGCTGAATAGGTCAATTATGGTGAACAAGTATCATTTTTTTTCTTGAAAAAAGGTACATTAGCAGTTCATGGACCATTGTTTTGGTTTTCCACGTCATCGATTAGTCAATTCAACAGCAACCATCAGGAATTGTGGTGGTTGATAGATGTGCATATAAACTCTCTATATCTAGTGATGTAATTTAAAGCATGGAAGTTGAATAACTACTTTATCAAATTGTCCATACTGCAAGCAATAAAATAAAGAGCAAAAACCTGAGATTCGGTTTGTGTTTCACTGAAACCTCCATAAATGCCAGCATTTTCTTCTCCAGCAGGATTTTTATTGTCATCTTTTTCGTTGGACTTGGAACTGGAACAACGACAAACAAGAAGGCTGTTATGATTATTATCGATTGACAAGCATATTTGCGGAATTTCTTTCCAATATCTGAAACAAATAGGAAAAAAGAAAATCTTGAATTGAGCAAACAGGCTACATTCTGCACTGAACTTTAACCCTAACCATTGACTTCATTTATACTAAGAGTTGGAAGACTTGAGCTATTATTTTACATCAGAAGCGAACTACAAGAGTTAAGACAATTCAACCCGTATGACTAGACATCAAATGAAATATCCAATAAAAGAAGGGAATTGATATGTACACATATCAATTTGATTCATACACATAAAAATAGTTGCAAATATACAATTATGCCCTCCCTTGTATTTAGTTTATTGTTTGACCTTTTCTAAAAACTTCCAGCAAACTCGTTCTTTGTTTTCTGCATTCCATCAATTTTTTCCGCTAAGGAAAGACAATTTAACACTGAAAAGATGTAAACTAAATAAACTAGAATACATTATACCACAATATTCAAAAAGTTAACCCCATGGAAACGTCTCCATGTTACGACTGTGCATATATATTTGAATCGTGAGGCAAACATGATGACCAATAACATGGTGATTTGACTGATCATGAACAATAAAAACATAGTGATCGATTCGTATGTAAAAAAGATAGATAAGTCAAATAGTCAATTGTGCGTTAGTGTGTATATGTGATGATCAAATGGCGGCGTGAATATGATCGGTAGTTGCAGCGGAGGAGGCAGAAGTAAACGTCAGGGTATACAAAATAGGGCTTAATAACTACGTAAGGACATAATGGTCTATTTATAATTGTACTTATGTGTATGAATCAAATTCATATGTGTACATATTAATTCCCTAAAAGAACTATGAAAAAGAGATTCCAGATCCATTTAATAGATAAAGCAAGATGTCACCTCCTAGTCCAGTGTTTAGACAACCCAAAAGCAGAATGAGGATCCTCTGAGTTAATTTCATGACCAAGCCTTGAACAATCAGATGTAAAAACCTGCTTCATTGTAGTAATTTGAATTAATGTATGAAAAAGTCGAAAAGGAGGAAAAAAAACAGAGGCGGCATTTTCAACCCATTTTATCATAAATGGGTTGATTTGATTTAAATCTTTTAGTTAAGTAGGAAACAGGTAAATTAGGAAAAAAATGTCACCCCTCTGTATAATGCATACAACCTCCTAAATCACTTTATCAAGATATATCGTAGTAGCATAGTTTTTGTTAATGATATTTAACACACTGAGTACGTAATAACTTAACAAAAAATGTTTCCGGTTAACCCAACCACATACAAACCAGACCAAAATTGCCCGCTTTGACTGTTACCCAACCCGGCCATTTTGCCACCTCTAATAGAGGTAAAGAAAAGAAGAAATAATCAAATTATCAAGTGATACCTCCGATCTATTCTTATCAATGGCTGTCCTCTCCGGTGAATTCTGATCATGAATCTAAAACCACACTATAAAGTTAACAAGCCAATTTAGGACAGCAACATACAGAACACCAAAAATAAACTTTTTTTTTACCTTGCTTGTCTGTTCTAACAAATCCTCGATAGCAGAAGCAACATCAGGGACTGACTTGGAAACCTCCCCACCATTTTCAGTGAGCTTATGTTCTGTAGATATAATACTACAGACAGTATCTTTATGACTCGATGTAGAAGATAGTGCACTTATTACGTTACCATCTTCAAAGTGCCTTGGTTTTTTACTGCAGACTGCTGAATTTTTGCCCTCCTTTCTTCTTTTGATGACATCAACTTGGCCGACAATAATTTCTGGGTCCTCTGATTGACTTGTTAGTTGAGATGCTCCAGCTGTGGAGATCATTCGAACTGCCTGAGTTGGGTACTGACTCGTGATGCAAACTCCTGCTTCTCGGTCACTGATAGTCGCTTCTTTTGGCAAAAACTGATTGGAAGCAACAATTTTGTTCTGCCAAGTATAGCAAATGAAACATTTGGTAAGTGGGGAAAAAAAGAGCAAAAGAGAAACTAAAGATGGCAAACCAGGTGAGCCAGACGTGTTGGCTAACGGGTGAAACGGGTCCTGATAAAAATTGGCAATTTTCATGTGCAAGTCAAAACGGGTCAGGTCGGGTTGGATTGCACCAGCTCACCAACATCCTTTATTCCATGTAGATCTCTAAATAACCAATATATCAAATATGATTTAAACACCAAGTATTATATGACTTCTTAAAGAACGATTTAGAACCTAGTAAGCCTTTATATACACGTTAGTAGACTTTTGAGTTAACTCGTTCAACACACTTAACATGTCTCAGTATAAGCTAGTTTTTTCTTTACCCACTTGACCCGTATAAAAAGAATACAACAAAATTGAATCTTATTTAGTATAAATGGTTAAAAAAGCCATCTCTACAATAACAGGGTGTCGTGAATTTCATGTACATGCATGAAATAGTAAAAGGGAGTTGTCTGACAAACCTGCCTAGAATTCCATGTACATCGATGATATAGAAAAAGGAAGTAGCGAAACAAACCTGCTTAACACACTCCCAAATCCATTCAATTGTAACTGATTGTATCCCCCATTGACAAGCAGCCTCATACTTTGGACCGTCACTGAATTTGCATACTAAAAAGTTGATCTTTTTGGTCAACTTCTTATTCAATCTTCCTCCAAGAACATGACATAAGTTTCTTAGCAACTCTCTATCCTTTTCCTCATATTGGGATACACAGAATTGAAGCCCTATAAACCCAGGTAAAGGAACTTTGCATTGAAGTGGAGAAAAGAGAATGTGACTGCTAATATCAAGCAAGTGGCCATCCTACATCAGAGATGTTCAACTTTAGTTAGCTGTTACCAGTTTTGATGGTAATTGAAAACTTCATTAGTGCATACAAATAACATAAAAGCAAGCATGCAAAGATTAAAAACCGATCTGCCAAGTGAAAGCTCTATAAAGTTCAATAAGCACAAACTGGCAAACCCATTATAGAAGACTCGGATCTACTTAATTGAGCAGATTGGGCAAACATAAGAAAATGTTCATGTCACGTATAACCCCCCCCCCCCCCCCCCCCCCAACAACACACACACGTTTATGTTGTTAAGTAGGTTTACTTTATGTTTCTGGATTATTCTTTTAGTTGAGTGTTCCATCAATATTATTATTTCAGAAATTACTTGAAAACACAAAATGGATGCTTTATATTCTATTATTAGGACTTTTTTTTTGGGTAACCATGGTTTCTGACACATTGCCTGACTAATCCACGGGGTTTGAACTTATTAAGACTTTTTCATGACAACAGTACATTTTAAGGGGGGCCCTAGTAACAAAGGTAGATACGAAATGTCACAAATAGACATTTAAATAATATCATTAGATACCTTCATACAATTGTTTGCTATATGTCCAGGTTAACAAATTAGATATTTTACATGGCACGTGGTTATATAATAACAGAAAATTTAGTACCTGAAGACATGACCGAATCCAGTGGGAGGAGACATTTGTAACATCACTAAATTGTGTTAGACTGCATAGGACACCATGGGATTCGACAGTGTAATTGACATTTTTTACACCCTGAGTATCCACAACCTCACCGCCCCCTTCATGAATCCAATCAACAACTTCAGGTCTCTGGAGAATAAGCCAGATATATAGCAAACTTTGATACATTACAATAAATCCATACAAGAAGATCCAAGGACTTCAATTAACAGCATAGACTAAATAAACCATATGCAGCAAACTTATTAAACAGAGAAACCTGAATGAATCAGCCAATCTAGTATCATACTCAAACCTTCTAAGAAATTGTTACAATAGAATTAGAACTGAGTTACAATAGGACTATGAACAGTCAAGAAGATTGTTCACATATGGCATAACACTTTTGCATGTGCAGTTACTATCTAGTATTATATAACTTCAAAAGCCATCGAGCTTTAACCCGAATGCTCTATATACGATGTATATGTTGCAAGACTACAACATTGTAGAGCTTCCACCATAGGTTATAAAGTTTGCACAAGATATTAAAAAGCCACAATAATTTGTCTTTCTCAACAAGTTATTAAAATTTATAAAGTAAAGAAAGGCAGGCTTACTTGAACATCAGGGAAGGAGTTAGAAAAGCGAAATGATCGCCCTCTAAATACACTTGACTTGGTCTCCTGGCTTTTCTTGCTAATACCATGCTGCACTTTCTGTTGACCCTTACTCGAACTGCCAATACTATATATATAATGTTATTGTTTGCCTGATAGATTTTGTGTTCATGGTAACTTAGTTCCCTTTTCTTCTTGAGAGACATCACAAAAACTAAAAATCTGCATACCTTTGGAACTGATTATTTGGCAATGTTGGTTGAATGCTTGTGGGTTTCCCTTGTTTCGGACCAGACATGGTACTTACAGATCCCTTATTAGAAGATATGGTATCTACAATCAGAAAATGCAATCAGTGAACAAAGAAAGACACAATGAGACATTGTATTTGGATTTGGTCAGATAATGTGACACTTCCTTAGTTTTAATGCTGAAACTATGACAGGACTAAACATGGTAGTTCAGTATGTTCACGAATTTTAGTTACATCAGAACCCAATAGATATTACTCATTAGATAAATACAACACCTTTTGGAAGGAGCAAATCATAAGCAACATGCCGGCGGTGTACAGAAAGTTCTTTCTTTTGACGTTCACAATCCTCAAGCCATACGGTTCTTACCACATTGATCACGCCCATAGCAGAGAGGCTCCTTACTTCTTTCTTTTCACTGCATTAACTACAGGAAATGAGTGGCTTTGGACCTCAAAAAAAAGATAAAGTTTCTGATAATATAAGTATACTTAAAAACAAGCTAAAATATTGCAGTGTCTAATGGCCCACGATTCTAGAAAAAGCGCCCACTTAGGCAATCTTTCATTGATCCTATTATACTTAAAATCTAAAATTTAGATTGCTAAGAGCTTAAATCCGACTCTTCCGTTGAGATGAAGATGCACAAAATTTAAAATTATAACGCTACAGCCATAGCTCTACGCACCCCTTGGTTTAAATAATTCACCCCAATCACATCTATGAGTCTATGACATTCATGTTCCTGAAAATTACTTTGATGCAAAGAATTTGTGGCACATCATAAAACAATTAGATACTGCTTATGGCTTATACAAACTACTATATCAGCTTATACAAACTACTATATCAGTTAACCTTCATAATTTACAGCTGTGAAGTCTTTAATTTAAACGAAGCATTGAGTATTTGAGTGGCATAGAAAGTGAAAGCACAGCATCCCTTGGTTTCTAGAAACTTCAGCCTTCATTTTATGTGGTTATTTCCATAAAAAAAAAACTTTGTATAAGCAACAAAGTAACTTGTTCCCTATTATATATAAGGGATAAACCAAAGGAATTTATACATTGTGTTAATTAGCATCAATATGGATCAATGATGTCATCAATGTATTGGACAAGTATAAAACTATATTTAATTCGTAAAATATATAATTTTTTACCTTTCTGAAGGATTTCCAACAACAATGTGTGTTAACTGTTCATTGAGAGACATATACCGAGAACCACCTCCTCTCCGAACCATGTTGACCAATTTACGCATTTCAGAAGCATCGAAACCAACAATATGAATTTTGCAATTTATCAGGTACAGATCATTATCGTCAGATAGAGAGTCTTCAGCAACACAATTATCAATGTTCATAGAGCTATTAGGCTGTATACAAGGTGGTGTACAATCCTCACTAACAGGGACAGAGATATCTGAGAACGTAGAAGCCATATTCTGTGAGAGGGTTGTTTCCACATCAGCATCTGCCACCCCATCACACGAAATCTCTTGATGGGTTGTAGAATGCGGGCCACACTGTGAGTTTCTAATAACATTGTTCTGGTTGTGTTGCGCCTTTAAAGGATTCCTGTGACTATTTGCTGAGGTAGCAGCGCCTTTTTGGACAGGATATGACTCTTCATTCAGACATGCTATATAAGTATCACAAAAGATAATGATGGTCAGATATCAAGATGAACCATCATAACTTGATGTTCATCCGTTAACTAATTTATGAACATTAGCTACAGATAGCAGGAACTGAAGTAAAGTATTACCTCTTCTAGCAACTGAATGATTGAACCATGCCCTAGTAACAATATGCAGGTGACCCCATTTTTTGGCAACCTTGTATTTGTCACCTTCAGGGGCGTGTTTATAGTTAAGGAGACACTAATTTTAAGACAATCCAAAAATAAAGTACTTGAAATAATCCATTTATATTGAGATTATATTGAAACACAAATACACTAAAAAAATTTGATCTGGAATGACAGAAATTCATATAATATGAGCATGGCTAAAGAGCCCTTGTCAAGGTAGCAAGCTTTAATGACCATAAAAAAGCATCTCATTGATCTGCTTGTGCGGAAATTTTATATTAAGGATATATCACAAACCAAATGAGTGCTCTTTTTTGTGAGTTCAGCAGAGTATCTGCCTCCATTCTGTATGACAAGCTTCTCTATCTCCTTCCGCTCAACTATATTTAAAAAAAAAGAAATTAGCCAGACATGACAACCTCAACATAAGTTAAGAACTTAAGATTTAGCATAAAAGCAAAGGTTTGTCAATGCTAAAGTCATTTGTATGCTAGTCAACCTGGAGGGACCTGGGTGACACTTATTGTCAATCCAGAAAACGGAGGAACTCTGTATGACTCGTGAGGAACAACGCGATGCTCTTTCCAGCACTGTTGCAGCCAACTCTCCAAGACAATCGGTTTCTTCAAAGTGTTCAAAGCCCACTGCAAAACAATTAATAATAGCAAAGCAAATGACTTAAGAGACTTTAAAATATTGGCAAGCAAATTGCGAGAGGAAATACAGAACTTATAGTGGCACGTTAACATGGGTATAAACATGTTATGTGTATATACATGTTTATGTATTATGTGTATATACATATCTATATAAATTAATATTTATGTGCTACAAACCTCCATCTCGAGCAGGGGTATATAGTTTCTAGTTTCTACATTCCTAGACTATGCAATTGGAATTAACTCATGAAGCAGTCAGAGAATAATGCTACATGAACTCAAAATGGACTAGTAAATGGTTGGTTGATAGTGCAAAAAAATTATCGAAACATACTATAATTAATAAAAAAAAAGTGCAGACTAAGAAAGTACGAAAAATCAAGAAAGAAATATGAAAGCTATTACTTAGTCCGAAAACAGAATAGAAACCTTATATTTTGCAGCTAGTACATTCTTCGCAATCACAAAATCAACATCGGATGATGCTTTATTTAGCACCATACCTCCCATAGCAGTCACTAACTTGCCAATCTCAACCTACAAGACATTTTAAAGAAATAATTAAGCACTTCGCTAAGTAAGAAACCAGCTTTCTTTTATATGTATTTATATATTTAACAATTATAGAAAATGAGTTGACAAACCATATGGTGTATGAAGAGCTGACATATTCAAACATGGCCTTAATTATTGCAACCTCAAACTTAATAATTAAATTTAACATATAAACCATGCAACATCTTGAATGAAACTAGAAAAGATACAATCAGCTTGACCCTTGTATATTTATTTGATACAGAAACTTGGCATGCCCATTGAATTACATGCATCACATGATTTGCTTAGCATAAAAAAGGATTCATGTATCACTCACTTGTGTTTAGATAAGTTTATGAAAGTACACTAAATAAAATGACTGAAGCATGGATATGGTAGACAAACTAAAAAGTATTTCCTACCTTTAAAGTAACAAAGTAAAAAAAAAAATATTTTCCAAACTTACCCTTGTTATATCTAACATGTATACCATCAACTATCATCTTTCAATTAAAAAGTAAGGTGCCTAGACTTTTTTCGATAAGTACCATAGCAAAGAGTTACTTTGTATATGAGAAGCTAAATTCAACATGAACTAGCGATGTGTTTATCATGTAAGGCATAATAGTGTTTTCACTGTTCTTTAGTTAAGGTATCTTCGTTCTGTGTGCATACTTGGACAGTTTTATGGTTGATTTTGAGTTATTGTCCAGTCAATGAACCAAGTGATTGTGGGGCATCTACATGGTATCAAGTTATAATGAAACGAAAAAAGGTGAGTCAAGGTTGAACTTTGAAGCATAAAAAAAGTATAACAACATGTGTGCACCGGAAACATATGTCTCAGGCTATTTGTTAGCTACTAACATCAATATAAATGTCAGCAAACAATTGACCGGCCATCCTCGAGAGAAAAGAATACCAATTTAATAATAAAACAGAAATTCCTATAAGAGATAAATATGTTATATCTGCGTAGTTTCCCTTTTCCGTCCATCAAGAAAGAAGTTCCAAAATACTAATGAAAAAAAAAATAGATTCCAAAGACACTCGTTTCAATGCAAGTAAAGGTTGGTTTTGACAAGATGAAAAGAACCTTTTGCTCTCTTTCAAAGCCAGAGACCAGTATTTTGACTCCATCCATTGCAAGGCAGCAAGTGAACCCTTGTTTTGGCAGCATTCTGTTCTCTTTTGCACACGAAAACACACAAAGAGGACCTGAAAAAGATCATTAAATTACTTCTTTGACATGTCATATGTACCTCCTAGTAGCTAGAAGTTCCTAACATGCTGAAAATTTTAGCCTATTGTACAGTCTTCAAACTAAATCTATATTCACGTGTTACTTAATGTCAAAAGTTTGTAGCTAAAAAATCAGAAGTCCCAGATAAAATAAATCCGAGTCAACTATGAAAATAACCTATTGACGATTTATAGCATTAGCTCCTACTACATTACTCTCAATTTCTATGTATATGATAAAAATAAAGTGAGAGGAACTCCTATAACCGGGTAACCAAAATGAGTCTATGATAATAACAAACCTTGCAACGTATATGAGGTTAAAAATGTTATTACAACAAAACAATGTCATCCTCCAACAGTCACAGACTCACATCTTACTTCATTTCTGTTGAATTAAATCCCACTATTCAAGGGTCTAAACTCAGGACAATGAATCATTTTAAGGAATAAGTATGCGCACCACCTGGTATCATCTAAAAAGAAAAAGAAAAAAAAAACTATTGCGATTTTTTAAAACTAATGGTTGATTGGCTATGCAGATCTAGTATATAAGCCGCGTCTATCCATTTCAAGATCACAGACTAAAAATTCCTTTAATTACGACTTTGTAACTAATGATTTGATTTTTATTAACAAAATTTGTATCAACAGTTGTTAACAAACTGTTGCGTGCTCTTGAAGTAGAATTAAACAAACACATACCAAGCAAATTACAGCCTTTATGGCGCAAATCCTCGAACTTCTCCTGCAAACAAAACAAAAAGTAATCAAATTCAGTTAAAATTCAACAATAAGACATAAAAAACAAGTGAAGTTATACATACATGATCTCGAGAGGAGATAATATGATAATCATTAGGTCCATTACGAGATGGATCACAACATAGAATTATCTCAGCTCCGTTATCTTTTAGAACGTCGCGAAGGGAATCGAATACTTCGGGAGGAACTAAGTTCCGAGACATGAATACATTCGCTCCGTTGAACGTCGTCTTCCTCATATCTACCAATATATGCTAAATTAATTATGTCATGTTAGTGTGACCTAATAATATCAAAATTAACTGCTGATTTTGAAGAAATGAATGGTTGTTTGGATGAAGGATGAGTGGATTTGGAAGAAATTAATGGTTGATTGAAATTGGTTTCAAATGAGTGGATTTGGGGGTTTTGGGAAGTGGGCGGGAAAAGGGTTTTGTTTGCGAAATGGATTATCTTCGACCTCATGTTTGTTTTCTAGGTTCTTCTTAGGCGCTGGTTGGAGTACTAAGACCAAACCACCTTACACCTCAGCGTCACGTCACGTCAACTTTGTCTCTTCAACTTTATCACTCATCTTTCAACCGTAATAGCACTCACCTTTTATAAAAATACTCACTTTATATAAAATTTACCCCACTAAATACCCACACACACTCACAAAATAAAATAAATTAAAAAATCACCGATTTAGACATAAGTCACGTGCGAGTGGTACAGCCCGGCATAAGAAATCGAATGGTGAGTGTGTGTTTGAATGGTGACTTTGTCTCTATTCCATCCGGCCTTAGTCATTCCAATAACATTTTGCTATGTGTTATCCAAAGGAGTAAAAAAGGATTTTATGGCCCGTTTGGTTTGTTGGAGGAATGACTATAGGTATGGGTTTGATTATTAAATGGAATGGAAATGAGTATGAGTTTGTAAATGATTCTGAAATTTATTGTTTGGTTTACAAGTTTCGATATCAAGATTTTTATAGCAGAATAATTTGGAGAGCTTGTTCTTGTTATTAATGAAAATAAATTTCAAATATCCTAATAATTATAGCCCAAAGAACTTTATATACATATTGTTACAAAATTGTCAAAAGAAAATTTTATACTAAATTTCACGCCGACAATATGAAAAACTCAAAAATGTAAAAAGATTCCTTGTGGGTTGTGGCCTTCTCTTCATCTTGCTACATAAATGCAGAGACCAAAAAATGTTATCTTCTCCAACTTAGAAAAAGCAAATATAATGGATAGTGAGATGAATCAATCTTTGTGACAACAGTAACGCAGTTCGAAGACCGATGAACCAACTCCGACGACTAATTATGTGACAGCTTCAACAACTTATGATTCATGACAAAAAGATTCTTAAGTTTTTCAAACCCAATAATACCAACAAAAAAAATACTTGATGGAGAAGAAAGAAATTTGTTGAGATGAAAAATTAAAATGAATACAAAATATGCATTATTATAGAGAGATAAAACAAAATATGACAAAGGTACCTATAGTGCCTGGTATGAAGGTTATAGGTTTACTGACACTATTTGAATTATGATGTCATAAATTTCCACGAACCAAACATTTGTTTTTAACAATGATTCCATTCTTTGATTCTATGACCCTCAAACAAACGGCCCTTTAAATTTTATTCTCTTGGGAATGATCCTTACTTGTTGTAGAGGTCTTTTTCTATCTTTGGTAGATATCGGAAACAACCTCACTACCTTTGATAAGGATAGGGCTATTTACATCTCAATATCCCCATACATCGTGAAAGATGATATTAGAACCCATAACTCGTGAAAAACGGTTTTGAGAGTTACTTTACTTTTATTCTCGTGGGATTGATAGATATTACGCCTTCATTTAATTTTTGACCTCGTAAAGGTAGGTCTGTGTTTTTTCTTCCGAGTAAAGTCACATTTTATGTAATCATGTTAATTTTTGCTCGTCTTATGTGATGTTTGATAAATCTGTTTTGCCTTTTTTGAAAAGTGAGACTCATGATGGATACTTTTTGCTCGACCGACGGCACAGGTATTGCTTGATCGGCGGTTGTTAATGTTTATTTTCGATCAAGTTTTATCTATTACTAAAAAACAAGAAAAAATCGAAGACTTTAAGTTTTGAAGAATCATTTGTGCTATTTTGAAAATTCTCCTTTTTTCAAAAAAGACAAAACTTGAAAAAACAAAAAGTACACACCTACCTTTAAAAATCAGGTGAAGTCATACGGTCTAACAGTCGCACAAAACTAAATTTGAAAACCATTATTTTTTACAACTTTGCAAACCATAAACCCAAAAGTTGATATTTTTAAAAAAGTATTTGTTAGGAATAAAAAGTGTCAATTATTATCATATGAAATGGTCTTAATTATATAATATAGTTTTAGTTAGTTTTACTTTATTAAATGATGTAATAAGACTTAATGGACCAAACAATTATAATTAGCCCACTAAGCTTAAGTAGTTAAGTGTTTAGAGAGAAATAAAGTGTTTAGGCAAACACTATAAATACCTTCCCTTGCTAGAAGGGAAGAAAGATAAGTGATAATTGAAAACACACACTCCTTGTAATCCTCTCATTTTTCTCTCATTAATTTTCACTTCTTCTTCTTTAATCCTTACTTCCTCTCTCTAATCTCTACAAGCTTAACCATTCATAATGTGTGATACAATTACCTAAAGTGTGACCTAACAAGTGATATCATTCGCCATTAGAGAGTTAAGAGTAATCTTCATTGTGAAATCATATTGGTTCGTGTGTTATACGGTTCGAAAGTGTGGTTATATGATTGAATTTGAGCAAAAGATGACGTGATTCATTTATGATCGTGTTTGTGTTCGAATTCCAGTTAGTTTGAGCAATTTCGATTGCTATTGGTTCGTGTTGTGTAAATTCGGTTTGAGATTTTTAAACGCTGTTACAAATACGGTTGGATCGAATTATAGTGTAGATGTAAGTTTGAGTAATTTTGATCGAGTCTAATTGATAACTTGTGGATCGAAATAGGTTCTAGTAGTTTAAAACGTGTAATTTTTAAATTCGATTAGAAGTTTTGAGATTTAAATGTTTACGTTTTTGAACTAATAACGGGAATAACATCTTAAGTGAATTTCGATTCATAGTTTTGAGTTAAATTCGATCCAGAAACCGTTTCAATAGAGTTTGTTGTAATTTCGAACAAATAACCGTTTTTATCTGACATTGAGTAAATTTCGATTGATTGGAAATGGATTCGTGATAAATTTGATCGAAAAACCATTGTAACCGAATTTAGTTTTATCCGACTTTTTAGAGTGTCCGAGTTTAGTTACGTCCAAGATCGAAATTCGACCAGATAACTGTTTTGTCCGAGATTGTGGTAATTTCGATTGGGTAACCGTTTTTGGATCGAAATTGGGCCAATTCAATTGTATTTGAATTTTGATTGGTATTGTATTACAAGTGGATAATTTTGATTGGTTTTGTAATTATATTGGGTAATCTTGATTGGTTTTGAATTTCGGTAAAGTGACAATTTTTATTGGGATTTGAATTTTGATTAAGGGCAAATTCGATTGGATTTGAATTACGGTTGGATTTGAAATTCGGATAACTGGCAAATTAGATTGGTATTGTACTTCGATTGGGATTTAAATTACGGTTGGATTTGAAATTCTGTCAAGTGACAATTTCGGTTGGATTTGAATTTCGGTTGATACTGAATTTCGTTTGGAACTCAAATTTGATTGGGCCTTAATTGTATTGGTTATTGGGATTTCTAATTCAATTGTGATTATTCGTTTGTTGACAAATTGATAATCAAAGTTGAAAGTATATGTGAACCGTTGTATTCTTCAAACGCTATTATTTCATTGATTTCACAAAAGACCTCTTTTTCGTCTAAAAAGATCCATATTATTGTTTCACATATAATAATGTTTAGACATGACGAATATTCATCATCAATTACTTGCGGATGCTGGTCCAGATAATCATCCTCCTATGTTAGAGAAAGGAAATTATGTACCATGGTCGATGCCACACCCCCAAAATGGATCACAACGGAATAGGTAATTTGAGGGTGTGACTTCATAAATACCTCAAAAGCAAGTACAGAGAACGACCACTATATGAACATTTTGAAAATGATAACTCGTTGCTTTAATTTAAACATAAAAAAGTCTTACAATAAGCCATTGAAAATTTAAAACATAGCGGAAGCATAAATAAGTTTTTGCAAGACAACGAGTATTAAATGGTAGATAATTCTTAAAAAATGAAGCCTTATGCATGCAGACTCTATATAGCACATCAAGGAGTTTCAATAAGCTAAGCACCTGAGAAAACATGCTTCAAAAGTCAACATAATGTTGGTGAGTTCATAGGTTTAAGTAAAACAGTAGTATGGACCACAAGATTTAGTAACGTGTGACTATTGTAACACATACAATATCACAAAAGTATGTACGTTGCACTAATCTCATGACACCAAAGCTAAATAAAGTATATAGCAATAAATGCCAAGTAATGCTTGCCCTAACGGGTGTCCAACTCAAGACCACCTAAAAATCTGACATGATATACGTCTGTTTGACCAGTACAGTCGGTCAAGTGAGAATTACCAAACCCGAACGGGGCATATTAGTCCCAATAGATCTATTTATAACACTCGAGCTTACTTCTAGTAATTAATGGTTCATGAAAGTGGGCAATAGTGAGCTTAACGGTACTTAGACAACACGTAAACAAGTAAAAGTTTAGTAAGGTACTTGTGTCCAAAGTTAAAAAGCAAGCAATGTTTCTCACCCCAAAGAGTTGTTAAGTATTCGTAAATAAGTAAAAACGTAGGGCTATAAACTCACCTTAAGTAAGACAGCGAGTAGAGAAATAATTCCACGAACGAAGAACAGTACACGAACGGATCCTAACCGCGACCTAAATATATGAAGCGCTTTAGAAGCAATCAATGGATAACGAAACGTTGAAATTGTAACACCCCCAAATTGGGTCGCAGCGGAATAAGGGTCCGGGGCGTGTTACTTCTCAGATCAATAACACAAGATAATATAAGGAAAGACCAAAAAAGTCGTTTAAAACGGAATACATTGGATTTAATAAAGTATGTGTTACAAAAGCCCGAAGCCGAAAAGCTTTACTTGTTTACTGTTATTATTACTAAGATTTCCTGGCCCTTAACAGATATACAAAATGTAATGAGATAATTTCTTTAATGCATGACTTCAAAATATATCCACCAATGTATCCTTCTGCATCCTCGTGCTTAATGACCTTTGAAAACTATTGCATTTTAAAACGTTCAACTATAATAATGGTTGGATTTTCATTGGTTTATGCTAATATGTATTGCAGGGACGAAGACTTCCCAGTGATAATGCATACAGTGCAGACATCACAAAATGCAATTTACGTTTGCCGATGCTATGACACCGATGATTGACATAATTGAATAACAATATATATTAATTGCCTACATTGCCCGTGATGGATGCTGCAACCGTTAACATCCAGTAAACCGAACATGATTATTCGTTCGTTTCCAGTGATTAGGCTAGTCATCCTGAACGGGGAGGTAAATCCCAAAATAGAATAGTCTATCTATAATGGACATTCACGCATGCACATTCCCCAGTAATTGTTAGTTCATGATTCATGGGCGCTACTTAGCAACACGTATCATGATAAAATGTACATTGCGTCCAATTTTTTAAAACTATGCATATGTTCTCACCCCCAAATAACCTTGTAATTTAATAATTGTAATACATGGGCTATGAACTCACCTTGAGTGAGTAAACCTCGAGAACAAAATACAAGTTAAAAACGCGTTCACGTAACGCCTGAATGCATACTAGTTAATATAGGTCGATCAGTATTCAAAGTACGGTTTGACTAAACAACAAACTGTTATACAATCTAAATAGTTATCGTAGTTACTAACGTTCGGGCTATCATAATTTAAGAGGTCATGGCATGACGTACGAAGGAGTTAGGGACACTTTAATCGTAAAACCATACAACTTCGTCAGTACGCATCGAAGAAGAGAAAGCCTAATTATGAAATTCACTAGTAATATAACACTTTCGATAACTAATACCATATAATATATTCTTTATAGCTTTATCACACTATCGTTTACATGTAATCGTACTTTTTAAAGTAAAAACGTTTATTTATAATTTCGCCTTTAGCAAAAATGGACATAAACTTTGTCGTTGTAAGCCGGTTCTCGCATTTCTTCGCCAACGCTTTGTTTAAGCGAGTGTATCATAAAATCACTATTTTTTAGGATTTTTGGAGATTCTTGTGATGATAGTGTTTTACTGTTCATAAACAGCTATTAATAATTGGTTTTTATACTTTTAATTAACGTACACACAAGTTTTAGTCGTTTTCATCGTATTCGTTTATAGCTCCGTTTTTAGCGATTTCTTTCAAACAGTTCTCGTAATGAAGTTTGATCATTTATTGATGTGTACAAAGGATAAGATTCTGCCAATGAATAGTAACTTTTTATAAAATTTTTTTTATTTAAGTATTTAGCGTTCGTAACTCGTAAACTGTGTATATTCTTCGTTATTAATCCGTTTTTCGAGTATCTTATCATTTTGGAAATCCTTATGACGATAGTACTATCTTTTAAAACATAATATGACTGCTTCTCAAAATTCGAACCTAAACGGAAAGTTGATGTTTTGTGATTTAGTCATGTTTGAAGATTGATTTTTGTACCATTAGCTTCAAGCTACTTATAAACTTCTTCACAACATTTCTTATCTGATGTTTTAAATATATAAAGTCATTAGTTCATGAATTTTACTCAAGTGTGTTCAAGATAACAAGTTTAACTACCATTTTCACTTGTAATTCATAAGTTAACTTTTGAAACCCTAATTTGCTCATAAACATGTTCATACTTAACCAACATGTTAGAACACTTACACCTCCCTTTTAACATGATATTACCATTCATATAACATGTAAATAAGTCCATATAACATTAATCATAAGTATAATATCCTTTTTACATATTCAATGTACCCTTAAAAAAAACTAATATTACTTTCTTTTGGTGATGTAGCTAAATATAAACATTATGAACACGTAAAATCTTAGTTTATGAAATGTTTAAGCCTTATTTATACCCTTGTCTAGTGGTATTGGAGTAGAGGAAAAGAAAAACCAATCCAACCTTGTGATTTAAACTCTTGCTTTGAAAATATAGGATGAAAACCCTAATTTTTCCAAGAAACCCTTTTCTTCCTTTTCTTGATTCCTTCCTTGCAAATGGTTAACCATCCTGAATCCTTTCCTTAGAATACCTTAAATACGTGTGTGTCTGTTGTATAATGAGAGGAAAATAAGCTAAGGATTTGGTTTTGTAAGGTTTTGAGCGTGGGTTGCTTTTTTTTAAGAGCATAGGAAGGAGGTTTTGTGATTTTTCTTGTAATAAAAAACGAAGTTGCTATGAGTCCCTAGCTCTCATATGCATGCATATATATATACTTGGGGACTCATGAAGATATTTATTATGTCTAGTTGATCATGTGAAAGGTGGCAAGGATAAGAATGCATGGAAGAAAAGCTAGAGCTTATCTTGGACTAAGAAACCCACGCTAGCCATGAGATCCACAGCAGCCCATGCTATAGATCTTTCTATGAAGATATTTCGTGATGGTTCTTGGTCTCCATTTTGGCCTTTCATAGTCATTATACACGATAATTATATTTGTGTATAAGTTAGGATATGCTTTTAGTCTTTATTAATGTATACCCTTGCATTATATGATGTATAATGTAGTATGGACTTAGAAAAAAATGATAGCTTGTACATTGTTGGTTATTGGTTTGATTCTTTCATGAATAATATGTATAATGTGATAAATAATTGAAGTTTTTAAATAAACTTTAAGTATTGGGTACAAATTTTGGGTATTGGATGAAGCACTAGATAAGTTATAAGTGCTTCCAAGGGTCTCTATTAAAAATAGTAGCTTGTAGGCTTAAACGTAACTTTTCTATCGCGAAACGTAAACACTTAACGTAACCAATAAAAATAAAATGTGTAATGTTAATAATTATCCTCTAAATAATCATATAACACTTGCTTGATATAAACATTTAATTGTTTAATGCCCATTTATATTGAATGATCATTTTTAGTTTACGCGATTTAACTTAACGTTTACGGTTTAAGAACAAACGCGTAAAACCCTAAAAATAATTAGTGGATTACATAATGTCGTACAATGACCTAAAACACGAGGTGTTATAGAAATAAACCGTTTTTGGATAGTCAATATCACCCGAACATGTTTGTGTTTTAGTTTAATTATTCAAAACTTGATTTTGTAAAAATATTGGGTTTTTAATTAAGTTTCGACACTTAAACCGAAAATTACTATTTTTAGCAAGTTTAGAAATCCCGAACATTAATGATGTCTATTCATAGTTGCTAAGTTTATATTTCACCTAAAAACGCTAAGTGACTTAGAAAGTCTAGTTTCCACTTTTATCTCGTCGATATATACCTTACGCCTATTATTAAGTTTCCCTTTCTAATAACTCCTTACGCTTTCTTAATTATACCTTAAGTAAGATTTTAACGCGACTAAATAATATATACATGTTACTGTAATATTCGCTAGAGTTTTCATACCCCAAACGGACCCGAAACGCTCGAAAACCCAAATTTACGTTTCAATCAGCTCATAATTTAGTTACAAAAATCCCAAATTTAGTCTGACTTCGAAAGAGGGTAGCTCCTTCGTTATAAACATTTACGGCTCTACCGAAAGCTTTATTTGAAGGAAAAATCGTTCTCTACAAGTTTTATTTTATACATTTTAGCCAACTCGGACCCGAAATGGGTCAAAACTCAGTTTTAAAACAGAATGCGCCCGAAACACTTTTTGAGCTGTTAAAAAGTTTAATGTTTCGCCAACTTAAAACGGTCATAACTCCTTCATTATAAGGCGGATTTTCGCGTTCTTAATATCAAAAGTTGCATAAAATAATGTATTAACATAATCTTAGAGTTTTAGCTTCTCAAAACATTTTTAAACATCACTTAACCCATGAATTAATTCTGGACAACAAGCTTTTCGAACCAAAAATCCAACACAACTTCCTCAATACTCCTAATCTAACCTAAACTCCTTCACTAGTGTTTCAACCAACAAATTCACATCAAAACTAGCCTAATCCCATCGCCAAACATCACTTTTATCACTTAACATTTCGCTATAAAGCCAAAAGTGCAAGAAAACGCAAGAAAATTTAGAAAAGTTTTGAACTTGAAAATAAATTGTACAACCTTGTTTATTTGTATCTTTTCTTTGTAAAAAGTGGTTACAAACACGGATGATATTGTTTTTGAGAGAAAAGGAAACGGTGAATGAACGAATAGTCTAGAAATTTATACAAACGAAAGAGATGATAAAGCTTACAAGTTGGTAAGATGATGAAGAAATAAGAGATCTTTAACCTGGATAGACATGAACAAAACCCAAATAGATGCTTGAATAACCTAAAATAAATACCAAGAACCACTAGTGATCGACCAATAATAATCTTGAAGATGAAAAAACAAAACACAAAAGTGTGTTTGTGTGTGTGTGTGTGGCGTCGAACTAAGAAGAGGGGGAAAAAGGGAGGAGAGAAAATTTTGTGTGTGTATTTTAGTGTGTAGAGTAAATGAAAGAAATGAGAGGTTAGATGAATAAATAGGGGATGAATGTAGTCATTCATCTAGAATTATCTTATGGCATCCTAAGTTGATTTCAAACTAAAGCAAGATAAATATCTAGGATGGTGTTGGCTAGGGGGCGGACGACACAAACAAAAAGAGGGGGACTAAATTTGCCAAAACTTGATTCTTATGCAACAAAATATTTATTTAAGGGACCAAGATACTTATAGGTGTGCACAAGCAATAAAGTTAGCGATGTTTATGATATCCATATAAACTTAAGACGCGCGACATTTTAAAAATAAAATGCAATAAATTAAATATATGCTCGTTAGGTCGAAACGTGATAGTCGTCAAAATACTACGTTAAATCAGAAGCCGGAACGCACCGGGTGGTGTTTCTCATATATACGCGGGATAACTTCTCGGTTTTGGGTTAAGTTTAGCATGTAACTTATAAAAGTTAAAATGATGCACGTAAATGGTAAAAATATTGACCTACGAAATTACAGAGTGTCACAATCGAGTCAATTTATGCGGTACATTAATGGTAAGAAGGAAAATAGAAAGTTGCTTAGGGAATCGATTGTGAATGGTCCTTAGGTGATGAAGGAGATAGAGGATGCTACAAGTACACCAGAGAAACCTGTAAAAAGGTTGCAAAAAGAAGATGCTCTTACGGGTGATGAAAAGAAATAGTATGATGCAGACATTGAAGAAATGAATCTAATTCTTCTTGGAATACCTAACGATATATATAATTCTGTGGATGCATGCCAAGATGCACGAGCTATGTGGAATCGGGTGAGATTACTTATGCAAGGAACTAATTTGAGTAAACAGGAAAGGCATTCAAGACTTATGAATGAGTTTGATAAGTTTACTTCTGAAGCGGGAGAATCTCTTGTATTTGTTTATGAACGTTTCTAAAAGCTTATGAATGATATGGAACGAAACTTAATCAAACCAGTACCCATAGCAGTAAATACCAAGTTTCTTAACTCGCTACAGCCAGAGTGGAGTAAATACATGACCTTGTTCATTTACCAAGGAATCTTCACTCGGATGATTACGATCTTTTGTTTGATCATCTTCAACAATATGAAGTAAATGTGAATGCTTCAAGAGCA
>BQNB010113469.1:0-19258 GCA_026074375.1 Tanacetum coccineum
CTTGACCTCGCCACCTCGATTCCATGATGTCTTCTCCTCCAAAGCTTTACGCCGTCAAGCTAAGTTAGTGTAGAACAATCCTAAGTTGACTACTGCGAGCTATTTTATGAAAACAAGTTACAAACGAAGGAAGAATTAGCTTATCATCGATTAATTATGCATACTTCGTGTTTTCTTTCTACGAAAACTAATTATAAAATCAAAAAGGGTCATTCATGGAATATAAATGGTCCTTGCATGATTGGTTATAGGCATGTGGGTAAGGTTTACATAGATTTGGAATCACCGATGAATATCATGTCTCATTCTTTTTATAGTTATGTAAGGCATTTTTTTAAAGGAGAGATGATCCTAAACACTCTGAAAGAGTTAATAATTATTAGGAAGTCCTCGTATCATATAGATATTTATACGGCTAGAGATACGTATGCTTATGAGGTCACACACGTATACACCGAAAGACTACGTTAATAATGTAATTAATATAGTAAATGTATTATATTAATTATATTAGTTAAATTTAATGTAATTAATATATTAAATGTATTATATTAAGTTTATTTCATGATATTGCTTAATGGTCGTTAGTTAAACTGTTAATAGGTTCTAGTCAACTAATGAACTTCAATTAGAAAAGTATAAGACTTACCTAATTGTACAATAGCCAAAACAATATGGTAATCCCATCAAAGGGGGGGGTGGGGTGGTCGAACTCAAGCAAGAAATAAAACCAACTTGATCATCAAGTTATTCACCCTATATAATGAATTGAGGATACATTAGTTTAGGTTGATCTTGGATCACAAATCAAGCTAAACTTTTCTTTTTCTTTTCTCCTTCGTGTTGGCCGATTGAAATACCTAAAACCCTTAGGGTTTTGATCTTTTAGTTTGTTTAAGGGGGGGGGGGATCACCAAGTTATTCACCCTATATAATGAATTAAGGATACATTAGTTTAGGTTGATCTTGGATCACAAATCAAGCTAAACTTTTCTTCTTCTTTTCTCCTTTGTGTTGGCCGATTGAAATACCTAAAACCCTTAGGGTTTTGATTTTTTTGGTTAAGCAACTATAAGTGTTTAGTTTGTTTTCGGGATTCGAGAACTAGCATTCACGTAGTAGAATCAAAGACGTGTTGTGTGGATACACATAGAGATCACGTACCTTAGTGATTTGATCAATTGTTTCGTGAGTTTCAAAAGGGAAATTAGTACCCGAAACTTGCTCCGTTTGATTGCTTAATCAAAACGTTAAAAGTACGCTTTTTGGTTATTGTTTTATGTTAATTAGTCACGTCATATGCAATTCAATTGGGATATATCCGCTGCATATGTTAAAATAATATAGGTTATATTAAATAATAAATCCCAACAATAATTTTATGGAAAGACTAAAGGTATGCATGTTTGTGTTGAAAATTAACCTATGTTGATTTTATGGTTTTGGAAGACATGTGGACCGTTGTTAATTATAGTTTATCTCAAGTAGTGCACGGTAAGTAATTTGTAGAGAAAACAAAAGTAGTCTATAATTTCTTGGAGGGAACGATTTTATTTCGGATGGGATTGAAAAGACCATGTATAAGATGCCCCGAAAAGTTGATGCATTTAGATACTTATCTAATGTTGACTGGGGGCGGTTCAACCTTCTCGGAGGCCTAAAGCGAAGCCTCAAGACGAGGCTTTTTTACGAAAGTTATTTATCGAAAATCGTTTATATAAAATTTACTTTTCCAAGTTTTTATGTGAAATCTTTGATTAGTTTCTTGAAATCAATATAGTATAATATTTCACTTTCAATTGATAAGTCGGCCAATATATATATATATTTTTTTTAAAACGACAACTAACTATCTCACAATATATATACAACAAATCTATCTCACATATATCACTAGGACACAAACCCTTTGGTAACCAATATATATATAATGTTTTGGTGACACTTTCGATCATTGATAACTTTTTATTAACTTTAGTTTTAAAATACTTCTTTCTGATTAAGTAACTGTTACTGAAATTGTTAACATTATTCTAAACTCCACATAAGTATTACGAAAATAGTTTATAAATATAATATGATTAAGTTATCAACCGGTGTAGCATTTCTCACATGTATAATTTCTCTAAAAACTTTTAGTTTCAAAAATAAATCTATGCCGTTAATACCCAAATAATTGTTATAATATGGCTAAAATTTGACCAGTTGACTACCGAGTTTGACCAGTTGACTACCGAGTTTGACCAGATGTAACAAATTTTACAGAATTTGAAATTAAAAAGCTGCTGAATATCAAAAATAAGCAAAAATAAGCAAATTCGGTACTAATCTTTCGAAGATTCTTATGATAAAATTGTAAGCAATCAATCTCGGTTGCATAAAACACACCCGAAATTAGCAATAAGCACAAAATAAGCTCAAATAAAACCGAAAAAGCTTAAAAATAAGCTCACGCAATAAGCTAAACGAATAAGCAGTCCGAATAAGCACTCCTAAACAACACTAAATCGCTCCTGCAGCTCTGATACCACTTGTTAGGTCTTGAATATAGGATCAATAAGCAATATAGTGATAAGTAGAGAGAGAAAGAGGGAGAAGGATAATGAAATGAAACTTGAATACACATACAAGACACCCACAAGACACTCCTCACAAATGAGGTGGTGGAGGGGTATTTATACCTATTTACAATAATGAGCATGGAGCCCTTGTCTTTTAGACTTTTACCATTTAGCCCCCTTGACTTTTAGACTTTTTCTATTTAGCTAAGTCTTGTGACTTTATTTTAGTCACGAGCCTTTCACTTACCCTATTACACAATATTATTATTCTATTTATTACAAGACTTCTGTCTCAATAAGATCGACACTTTTATCAATCCTAACAATCTTCCCCCAAGGGACCATCATTGAGATCTCTCTTTGATTGCATTAATGATCATCATTTTCTTATTCGTAACAATCTCCCCCTAAAGGATGATCATTGAGATTTCTCTTGTGACTTTGAACTTTGAACTTTAATACTTGTTTGTCTTGAGTCTTGTTGTGTAATAGTGGTCTTGTTCCATTCATGCTCTAGTGATCTTGATCTTGATCTTTCCATTTTCTTTCGTCTTTGCCTTTGAGATCTTTTCATATCATCATTGTTTACCGTGAATCCATCTTGATTTGTCTTTTCAAGCTTCTAACCAACATACTCATACTTTCTTGACATCTTACACTCTTTCTCATGTAGAACCTTTGTCTTGATCAATAACTTAATGATTTGAGGAAGTTCTTTGGTTTATCAGAGTTGCGGAAGTGTATCTTTGAACTTTGAGTATGAGAAATGAAGGTATGAATTACGACGGTGTTCTTGTTTCTAAAAGGTAGAGATGTTGTTGATGTTCTTCCCCCTAATTGCTTCCCCCAGAATAAACAACCATTCGTATACACATACTTCACATTTCTTCCCCCTAAATGTTGCACTCTATCAAAATATCCCCCAATTGTTGCCTCTATCGAAAATATCAGCTAGAACACTTCTCCTTCCCCCTGATGCATTTGATGAGCCATCAAACATATCATAATCTTGTTGCACCTGAATATTCGATAGTGTAGTCATGTGTGAAGTGCGGTCGAAGCATGAGAGTCAACTACTAACTTTAATTCCAACAATCTCCCCTTATTAAAATTGTGATATCAAAAGTATCTTGGTAATCCAACACTTCACTTGAATGACTTAAACTAGGAAATGTGTTTGATTTTTTGAAAACAAATTTTGAAAAACACATAACAACTAGATCACTTAGAATTACTAGTTAACACTAATTTAATCATAAAAACATTCATTTTTAAATTAGTGACCTAACGTTCAGCGTTGGCTTTGAAAGTTAGCACTGGAGGATTTCCATCTATAATCATTGTGAAATACGTTTAATTTAAATGTATCACTCTTGAATGTTCCGGCAATGTCACTAAGACATGCAATATCACATAGACATATAAGCCGACTCTTGTACTTTTTGTATCTTTGATGTTTAATACAAATGTACTTTTGTGTCTTATGTGAGATTTATGATTTGATCTCTTTTTGGCTCTAGACTCAATAAGTGCTTTTTGGTTTTTGTGATCGGAGGCTGGAGCAGACTGCCACCATACAAATATCACAATTCTCGGGTGAATTTAATAGATTATGCCTATTTAAATCCCAATGACAATGAAACCAAGAATTCTTTTGAGAGAATCTTGAGTGGCTGGAAGGTTGGCATTGCCATCACTGTTCCATGATGTCTTTCTTCAATACCAAAAGTCATCTTTGTGAATATTATATAGATTATTATTGACCCTGTTTCTTCTGCCATAAATTTTGTGAGGGCTTCTTTCTTTTCACCCTTATCATATCATTTTACTTTTTCATTTCTTCAACCCCTTCAATGTAAACCAACGCTCCGCATTATCTTCCGTTGTGATTGTTCCAATGATAACTCATGCCTTAGTTAACATTATTCCCATTTACATTCAACTCCATCATACCTAAGGACTTATATTCTATCTATGGAATGTCCCTAGGTAGATCCCTCCGGTTCTGGTTGGATCATGGGATAATACCTAACCTTACCACCTTATTTCTTCTTTGATCATTGCGAGGTAGTTGGTTGATGGGTATTAAGATCAAAACCATAAAACTATTTGAAAATCAATCAAAGTGTTTAATATAAATCAAAACATTTAACACTTTGAAAGTTTCACTTTTGAGAAATACTCCCCCTACACATGTGCATCGATATTTAAAATTATTTATTCAAAATTATTTTGCACATGAAGGAAAGAGTTGATTGCACTTTGAGTCTTTCAGATCACTTTGTAATTCCACACATTTAAGCATTTATCTTTCTTGATCACATTTTAATCTAGGGATGAGCACGGTACCGGTCCCGTACCGGTCCCGTACCGAATTAGTGGTACCGATTTTTTCCCGAGCATAAATTAGTGGTACTGGTACCCGAGGACCGACACGGAGACCGGTACCAAATTGGGGAAAAATCGAGTGTTTATCCGTATATTTTTCAGTAATTTCCCGATTTGTACCGGTCCCGTACCGAACAAGTGGTCCCGATTTTTTTTAACGAATCAATGGTACCTTAACCAAAGCAAGTCCAGTACCGTATACCAGGATTCGGTACCGTTTCGGTATGGAACCGGTACGGTTCCGGTTCGGTACCGGGATTCGGGTCTATATGCTCATCCCTATTTTAATCCAATTTTCTCCCCCTCAAAAATAGCACACCATATGATATTTTTGATATCAATGGATTAAAATAGCTATATGAGCTTTTGAAAACACATGGGAGAAAACGGATATAGCATGATAATGATTTGGAACCTTTTTGAATGTTCTAAACAAATTTGAAAAATAGTTGCGTCAAAGTATATAAATATCTAAAACGTATTGTCAGTAGATTGCTCACTCATCATCCTGTTAATTTCAGGAAATGGTCGTGACCGGACACAATCTTCACCATTTGCACGCTTATCGATATAAACATACTTGACCACGACTTCTTTTAAATTGATTATTATTTATTTGTTCAAAAAAATTTCATTTGTATACCATTTTACTTGAGCTCAAGATTTTGAATATCTTAAATGAAATAGCTCAAGTCCAAGAAGTTGTAAACTTCCCGTTGTGAGGACAAATGTACAAAAATGTACACTTTCCTTTATTTGAAGAATGAGTCTAAAGCTGACATTTACTTAGCAAGGTCGACGTCCCGAGCACAGACTTTTTTTGAAAAAGATTTTGAAAAGAAAAAGCTCTGGACAAAGAAGATTTCTCTTCATTTAAAGATAAAGCGCACGAAACTTACACTTTTATCTTATATTTGAAAAACCGGGTTGTTTATCTGAATTTTAAAAACAAACCATAATGATGAGCCAAACTTTTTGAAAGATTTTTGAAAATCTTTTTGAAAAAGTTGAATAATTTTTGCTCAAAAACAAGAAGATTTCTCTTCTTTTTAAGGTAAAGCGCACTGAAACGTACACTTCCCTTTTATTTGAAGACCGGGTTGAAATCTGACATTTGATTACAAACCATTGACTTGAGCTACAAAACTTTGAATGTTTTATTTGAATAGCTCAAGACCGAAAAGATTTCTCTTTTCGTTGTTAAGGATAAATGCACTGAAACGTACATTTTCCTTTTATTTAAAGCACGGGTTGCAATATGATATATGATTACAAACCATTTACATCGAATTTAGACAACAACTCTTGGAACCCAATTAAGGCAACAGTCAAACGGGGTTTTAACCCCAATTTTTGAAAACGGTGAAAACAATTGAAAGTTGTGTCAATACATTGTAAAGATGTTGAGTTTCCAACGAGGCTTGAATACCGGAGTATTTCCATTAGAAGTTTTAAATCTTGTTGACAAAGAAGATTTCCATTTGTTATTGTCATTTAATAAAACATTCTAAAAATTTGTTTCGTTTGAAAATCTTCCTTTCTTGTTGATGGTTGAAGCAAATTCATTCTTGTTTTGCATCGAAAGCATTTCTGATTTGGAATATTTGAAAGATTTCGAATGACTTTGCTTTGGCCTCCACACTTGTTTTACCAGTGTAAAACGAGAGTGTGGAGTAACAAAAACGTGATTCTTTCCTTTGAAAGTACTTGTCTTAAAACTCTTTTGAGAAGAAGATGCTTCAAAAAAGTTGAGATTGCCTTAATTGTCTCCACACTTGTATTAAACCGGAGTAAAACACGAGAGTGATGTTTCAAAAGATGATTATTTTCATTTGAAGCTCTTGTCTTAAAACCCTTATGAGGAAAAAATGTTTCAAAACTTTGAGATTTCTTAGAAAACTTCTTATCTTTTTGTAAAGAATAGGTTGTAAACTGAGAAACCTTTCGTGAAAATGGTTTTAAAGATTCACACGTGTAAACCTTTTCTGAAACACTTTCTTTAGGTTTTGAAGATTTTGAAACATTGATGTTCCATTTTTGCCGATTAAGAGAATCAAACTTCACTTTTAAAGCATTATATGAAGTCCTCAACTCATGATATTCTTTTTTGACAAGAACGAATATCTTAGACGGCCAATTTTTGATTCCAAATATGCAATTCGTTTTAAAAGCGATCTTGGTTTCATTCATATTTAGGGCAAAGACTGTGTAGTGACTGGTTTTGACAAACTCTTTTGCACATCAACTTTGGGCGAAAACCATGATTTTGAAATTTGAGAGTTTATCAACAATTTATCAGCTGGTGGTTTTCCCAAAATTGAATGTTTATCAAACTTAGTTTGCACAGACTTTCCTTTCAGATTTTCCAATTGAGTTCTCAAATGATTAATTTCTTTCAAAAATTGATTCTTTTCAGCTTTAGAATCATCAACCTTACGAGCCAATTGTCGTTCAAGAACAACTTTCGTTTTTTCAAGTTTTTCAAAATACGCCTCAAATTTAGCGGTTCTTTTTGACAATTCAAGCTTGACATCATCAAAATCTTTTGTTTGTTGAATTAAAATCTTTTCAAGATGAGTAACTTTTGATACAAAAACACGTTTTTCTTCTTCGAAAGCTGTCATTCTCTCCGTAGTTGCCCTTTTTAATTCAAAAGCAAAAGCATATTCAAGATTATCAATTTTCATTGACAAATGAGAATTTTCTTTTGTTCGTTTTGCTAAAGCTTTTTCGAGCTCAACAATTTTCTCCCCCATATCTTTCGAATCCATTTTCTAATTTGTCAAAAAATAAGCATAAATGAAATCTCCAAACGAACCTAAAAATTTTCGACACAAACTTCAAAACTTTCGATCCAAAATATCACACAAACCAAATCACGCACAAATATCACTATTTTCACAAAAATATCAATCGACAATGAATCAAGATTACAATAAAACCGTAATTGATCAATTTCAGTTGATTATAAACTTTTTAATACCGAAACTGGAAATGAATCTTTTAAGCACAAATGATATCATAAAATGAACCAACAAAATATTCAACACACTTAAAATGTGTATGTGATAAAATTCAATCCAAGGAATCAATCACTTCTCGAAAAATCTATTCGAAATTAAAAGGTGATAAAAAACATTTAGTACCCAAAAAAATATCTCAACTCAATGAATATTTAACAATCATGTCCTTGGAAATTTATACACACAATATTTGACTACACCACATCCAAAAATTCATTACATATGCAAAAAAAATCACGTCATTTAAAAAATTTACTAGCCCAATTTGTTTATATATTTTCAGATAAAACAAAATCAGGCCCAAAGCCCCAACGCACCTTGAGTATCTAACAAAATCACTAGCCCACTTCTACTAACCCTAAATCTTAGTAATATATAAGAGACACACACTCATTGTATATAACCTTATCAAACACATACGCCACACTCTTTTCTTTGTTCTTTTTGATAAAACACAACCACAAGCGTAAACTATGATGCCTCCTTATCAACTCTCTTAATAATCAAAAACTCACAACTCAGCCACAAGCTCAACACCAGACTCCACTGATTTCTACTCTCTATTTTCTTATGATTATTTCCTTCATACGACAAAGGCACAGATCCAATACTCACAACTCACACTTTTCAACACACAAACGTTACTTCTTCTTTTGCTTATCAAAAAACAAAAGACTCCTTCTTTGAGTCCAAGATTTTAGAGAGAACACTGGTAGGTATTCTGACCTTGATATCTTTGTTTTTCGATTTGTTTGAATCGAAACAAAAAGAGAGGTGGAACACTCTTGTTCTTTTTCTTTCTTTTGATGGTTTCGAAATTTAACAAGACACTCGAGTTTCAACAAGATTAATGACGAATTGGTATGTTTGTGTGAAAAAGATCTTTAAAGATCTATAAATCTCAAGAGAGATACCAAACAAAAACCAAACTGAGATCTTTCTTATTTTTCGTTTTTGATTATTTCATTGAATCGAAAATAAGTGTTTCGAGTTTGGATATGTTCCGAGATTGGTTTTTGGATCAGTGATGAGACTATCTTTTGTGTTAAGAATCTATAAGATCTTGCTAATTTTTAAGCATAAACACACAAAGATGATTACTGAGATCTTGTTTTATCACAAAAAAAATGGTAACCGAGATCCTTGAAAACTTGATGATTCGCCTTTTTCTTTTCCGAGTTTGGTGTCCAAAAGGAAGATTGAACTTAACACTCTTGTTATGATTCTTTCTTTGTTATTTTCGAAATCAAACAGAAGTTAAGCTTCTAAAAAATATGGTGTGCTTTCTTTTATCGATCCGAGTTTGATCTGTTCCGAGTTTGTGTTTTTGAGAAAGATTGTGGATTTGTGATGATGAATCTTTAGTGCGATGTTAATTGTTAAAGAACTTTGACACTTCTTGTTACATACACAAAGATAATACTGAGATTTAACTTTTCTTTTAGTTTTCCGTGTTCAAACTCGGTAACGATATCTGAAAATGATCTTTTGACGAAATTTAAACTGATCAGTGATGTTTATGATGTGTTCTTGATCTATAAGGTCTTGAAAATCATTGTTAACCACAAAGAAAACTGAGATCTTGTCGAAAATGAGTTATGTTTGATTTTGAGTTTGGTTCCGAGATTTGTTTTGATCTTGTGTTACCAAAATTGATTCCGATTGATTTCGAATATGTTTGATTGTGTTTAAAATCTGCTGAGCAAAATGTCTTAGGTTTTTTCTTACTGCTGCAAAAGACTTGTAAGCATAAGAGGGGAAAGTGCAAGTAGGTGATTCATAATTGATCTATTGTGCAATAGGGAAGGACGGACGATTTACATTTGATTGTTTTCTTACATTGATTTCGTGTTTACTGATAACAATAATACTTTGTTGATTTGTGACCTTCGAGTTCTTCGAAATCCAAAATATTCTAATGAATATGCCTAGGTTTAGTCTTTGTTTTATTCTGATCTGTCATTTTGAATTAGAAGCTCTTAATGCTTGGGATGGTTCTTAAAAATCAAAGTGTTATATGTTTCATTACTCCATCTCATGGCATATGTATGTTTCGTTGAAAGTTTACCATGTCGTTGCGTTGCATATTTGATTGGGATGGTATACTTCGGTACTGTGCAATGTGTAGATTCAATCATTTATACCTGACTTCGTCGATTTCTAACACCCCGCAGTGAATCGCGGGCTTATACCCTCGTAATATACAAAAGTCAAACTAAACTTGCCCAGCATGTCATGTGTAAATTGTTGAAACACATGCCGTATAGTAAGGCGATTGATACACTTGTGGATATGCATAGGGACTTCGTGATGGGAATACCATCATAGTCAATTGTTTAAGATAAATGTTTAGGATAAGTATTTGTTATGTTTATGATAAGTCTTGTGTTTATGTGAGTGCATAACTAATAGGTTTCGTATTATTAATGAAAAGTAATCAATCAAGTTTGTCAAGTAAATCGTCCAGACTTCTTCTCTAGTATTCCTTAAGGAGCTGCAACCTAAAATAGTCGGTGCTTACAAATCCGATACAACCCAAAACCTGTGTTGATCATTTGAGCTTTTCATGAGAGTCATCTTTGATAGTTATTCGATTTAGGGTTCCTAAAAAAAAGATATTTGTTCACGAGTTATTGGTTCTCACAGACGTGGTACTGTTCATCAGCAAAAATTTTTTTATTGTTCTTCGAGTTATTGTTCGCCGGAGTACTGTTCATGGCATCGGGCGACAGCAATCGAGACACGAAAGACGCACTATCTAAGCTCTTGCAAATGAGTATGGTGGCCGAATATCATAGTGAGTTTGAGATACTTTTAAATCGAGTAACGAGGATCCCTGAATCTTTACTTAAATCATTTTATATCTTCGGACTTAAACTGGCGTTACAAATAGAACTGTTGAGGGCAATGCCTACAACTTTAAGAGAAGCCATTTCTTTTCCTCATATAACAAAGGCTCGTTTTGAGGCCATTGCGCATAAAGAGAAGGCAACTGCAGAGAAAGATAAACCATTAAAGAGACAACATATACCATTACATCATTGCGAAGTGAAGTAGCTTGACTTGAGGCTAAAGGATCCTATGCTAATGAAGAGATCAAAAAAGCTCATACACGGGTTCAGAAGTTGGAGAAGCAGGTGGAGAAACTTCCAATGGAGTTGCAGTTAAAGAACAACTTTAGAGAGGCTTTAGAAACTAGGTCACATGATTTGGAGAAGAAGATGCTGAATCTAAACCCAACGCTTCATGATCTTCAAAAAGTTGTCGTTGATCAAAAGAAGAAACGTTATAAAACCAAGCGTGCTCTAAACATTGATGATGAGGAATTTAAGAAGGCTAAGTCCGAATCGACAACAAAGGTTAGAAAACTGAAAGAGGTTTATGGTGCTTGGCTCCCACCCTAGCTCGCAGCTCATTTGGTAGTTTATCAGTCTTATGTGAAAAACCATTGGAAAGAATCAATGTTTATTCAAAGAAGAATATAGGATCCCCAAATCAAGATATTTTTTTAGAAACACCTTGAGGACAAGGTGGGTTTTGAAGGAGTGGGGAGTGTTACGCCTGTGGGTCACGATGGCACAATGATAACTAAAATTTCCCCCCCTTTTAAAAAATATTTGTTTTTTTAAAAATTTTGTTTAGATAGTTCGTTGTTTTAGGATACGTATTCGCGTTGTGTTAGGATAAGTGTTTGGTTTTATGAGTTATCACATAACTAGTATTTAAAGGTATCATTATGAACAATTTCCAATCAATCAAGTTTAAGTCAATCAAAATATCTAGTCTTCTTCTCTATATTCTTAAGGAGCTCGCACACGCTAAAAGTGGTGCTACTATCCAATACAATGCTAAAAGTGGAGCTCGCACACGCTAAAAGCTCTTGCAAATGGGTACGGTGGCCGAGTATGAGAGTGAGTTTGTGATACATGCAAATCGAGTAACGGGGATCTCTGCAAACTTACTTAAATCGTTCTATAATCATACGGAACATAAACTGGCTGTTATAATAGGAACTGTTTAGAAACAAGTAGCCTGCACCAGTTAGGAGAATCCTTGTCATAGTCCCGTAATACCGAGGTCCGTTTTAAGGATGAGAGGGCTACCACAGTCATCGCCAAACCAAACGACCCTAACATAGCGGTACAAGTACAAGATATTGAGGAAATAACTCTCCATAAGTCGAACAAGTGGGAAGCTATCAAAACAAGTAGGGTTGTTGCGTTTGAATTCTATGAAGACAAGCGCAAAGCCTATGAGTTGAACTTCAAGAAAGAAAACAATAATGTGTCACAAAAGATTCCAGGGGGCTGTTTGAAGAACGGCTGAACCGAGCCGTCTCTAGGGTCTCAATGCCGATTTGAGATCCTAATAAGGATTCCTTTGATCATGATGATTGGGAACATTATGCTAAGTCAGCTAAGATGACAGCCGAAATTGGTGAGCAGGCTCAAATTGTTAGTGATGATCTTCTTGTAACAAATTCCAAGCGTGTTGAGAATGCAACCAAGGAAAATAGTTGCAATGTACTTCTTCTTAAGGTAAACCGAATTGGAACAGATACAGGAAGCGCAAGCATTGAAGCTGTGAGGATGTCAAAACATGATGGTTGGGGAGTTTTGGCCAGTCACAAAAGTAGTGAAGATGAGTTGGGAGCAGCGACAGTCCATGCAGAAGTCATGTTCCGGGCATCAGTTGAGTCGTATGTGAAGAACCATAAGAAAGAGTCCATGTTTATCCAAAGAAAATTATGGGATCCCGAAATTAAGAGTGCTTTTCAAGACAATACCTTGAGGGCAATGTGGTTTTGAAGGGGTAATGAATGATACGCCTGCGGATATGCAGAGGAAATTCGTGATGTGATAACCATCATAGTTATCAATTGTTTAGGATAAGTATCTGTTATGTTTATGATAAGTCTTGTGTTTATGTGAGTTATCACATAACTATATTTAAGGTTTTGTATCATTAATGAAAAGTAATCAAGTTTGTCAAGTAAATTGTTTAGTCTTTTTCTCTATATTCTTAAGAAGCTTGCATCCCATAAACCTAAATTGGGTTGTATCAGCGACTCCTATGGTTTCCAAGGATCAACTCTACTTGAATAAATCTAAGTTATCTCGTTAATCCATGTGACCCTTTTGTTAATCAACGTTACCCTTTAAATAATATTATATTCACGTTGGGGGTCGTTACATCAATATCTTGAATTTAATGCCTACGTTATTTGGGTGTCAACATTTTTTTTAATTCAGGCTACATGTTCCATGTGAAGTACATAAAACAATGGGGTCAACTTGATTTTTTTATTGGTATTCGTTACTATTATTAATCTCCCGTGGAGCTTAACCAAATAGTCAAATTTATTTCTACAGAATATCGCCTTCATTCCTTCACATCCTTTTGCAACTCAAACGCCCTTTTTAGCTCACCCATTTACTCGATAAACAGAAACATGATGTCTTCACCTGATTACGACCACCTTGCTCACTTAAAAATCCCCTTTGAAAATATAAGATCCGCCACCAACAACTTTGCTGAAGCGAATGTCATCGGCATACGTAGATTAGCAACGAGATACAAGGGGCAACTCTTGTGGTCCAGTGAGCTGATAGATATCAGTGCTCGTCGATTTAACACAGAATATGAGGAGTGTGACAAACTGTTTTGGACGGAGGTTTCGATGCTTTCTGGTCTCAAACATCAAAATCTGATTTCATTTGTTGGGTTTTGTGATGAGAATGGTGAGAAGATCGTCATCTGCAAGCATGAGACCAGGGGGAGGCTTGCCGTCTATCTAAGTGACCCGTTCTTGCTGACATGGGCACAGAGATTAAAGATATCTGTGGGTCTTGCACATGCATTGAGCTACATTCATTATGACGAGCCACGCGATTTTAGCGTAATACACCGAAGCATCAGCAGTCCCATAGTTCTATTAAATGATAACTGGGAACCTAAGTTATCCGAATTTACACTTTCCATGAAGATTACAGCATCTCAAAGGCACCATTCATTTCATACTAATGATCTTGAGTATGCGAGTGGGTATGGAGACCCAACATATATTGAGACTAAAAGTGTGAACCACAAATCGGATATGTACTCTTTTGGGATACTATTGTTTGAGCTACTGTGTGCTAGGAGATCAGTAATTGATGATCAACAAAATACGTATTTGGCTCCACTGGCCATTACCCATTATAGAGAAAAAAAACTCAATGAAATAACTGACTGGGATCTATTGAAACAAATGGACTCACAGTCATTCAACATTTTCGCAGAAATAGCGTATGACTGCTTGAATGCAGAACGATCGCAGCGTCCAAATATAGATGAGATTGTCACGAGACTTGAAAAAGCGTTGGAACTTCAATTAGAACATCAAAATGCTGTAAGTCGGTTTTCTCTCTTCCATCTCTATCAATATCTGTTTGAGTATATGCACCTTCACTAAATCTGTTTGCAGTTTAGCTGACCCCATAGATCTGATTATACATATTTTTTTTGTAACTTTTATAACAATTCGACATACTCCTTACCTTAATCAGTATACTAAATCAATGTAAATATAATTTACACTCTAAACCACTCTCACCCATCTTATTATATATTGAATTTATTTATTTTATTTTTCAATAGTAACTGTGGTAACAAACACACACTTATCCATACCCCTTCACTTCACTGTTAAATTCATTCCTTGGTATTAACAGCACCCAGAAAATAACAACTCAGTACGCTTCATGGTGGCGATAGACCAATTTTGATAAGTCTGTGAACATCTTGCCGTCGTGCATCGGATCTCGGAATATATCCAGAGTGAAGAAGTTAAAGCCTGGAAAATCATCTATTTACTTGAAGATCTGTAGGAATAAGATTAGAAACGGAAGTGACGATGACTGAATTTGCAAAGAACAAGTAATATATATAAAAAGGTAGTTTGGTAAATAAACATTCAATAAAAAGGTTTCCCTGCGTTTTGCAACAGCAGGTAGCAACCTGCTTTTAGAAAATGTGTTTTGAAAATGCAGATAAGCGCGCACTTTTCTACTTTTCGTATCCAAACACTACTTGTTAGATTATTGTGTTTTAAAAATCAAATATTCTTATATTAGCTTGCCAACGCAATCCCAAATACCCCTGTAGACGAGATTGTCACGAAATGCTGTAAGACGGTTTTTTCTCTTCCATCTTTCTATCATAATAGCTACTCTATATTCGTTCGAGTATATACCTTCAGTTTCACTTCAGTGATCTATGCACATTAACCAGACCCCATAAACCTGATTATACATAGTTAAGAGCCCTTTGATATCATGTCTTCCATTGCCCAGTTCTTTTATCCCTCTTTCACTTTTATCATTTTATGCATGTAGTAGAACGTAAAGCAAAACTTGAAAGATGTTAGTTAAAACGGTAAACCAGAGAAATTGGTACCATGTTGCATGAACTTGGCACAACTTAGTGATCAACAAACTTCTCCAAAGCAGCGGCTTTGTACCAAAAAGATCTGATATAAGCATTTTTCATCATTAGGAATAAAGATTTATCAAAGTTGTCTGTTTCTAACCTAATGGTGTGTACGCACAGAATATAGACTAGTGAGAGTGTTAACCTTTTCTTCTAAAACAAAAAGAGTGTTAACCTGAATCCAAACTCACACACAACTCACATATTACCAATTACCTCTTTTTGGTGAAAAATACACATCAGCTATCTTTTTCTTGCAACTTCTCAACATTCTTGTAGACGTAACAAGAAACATATGGTTTGATACTTGATGATGAGACATTGTGAGGGTACTCAAAATTACATGTGTGTTACCGCCAGTTAACCTGAAAGGTAAAAAAATAAAACAATAAACCAAACCATCCAAGCCAAAAACGATATATATGCAACCCATAATTAGTCACCATGTCACACAACAACCTTATGATAGAAGCTTTTGGGATAAAAGTAAAAACGGCACCAACATTTAGTGTGCAGAAATCCATGAAGTGGGTTCATAATATCCAAAAACATCCATGTCAGGAACAAAACTCAAAAGTATTTACCTGCTGCATCACATAACCTTATTATACACATGATTTTGTTACCAAATATGAACATCTTAGTATTAGTTTTTCTTTCCACTAGTATCAACCATGAGTTGCATATTCTATATTTCTGATACTCTTACCACAGCAGGAGAGTTCTTCACATTCAAAGTCAATAGTTTGGCTATTTCAGTTTCCATTAAAATATATATTAAACAATGCATCTCCCTTCCTTTCAACATTCTCAAAAATCCTACAATGCTTCTCTTGCCAAATAAAATATACTGCAGTAGCTAGGATTTATTGCCATCCACAAGACTATTCCAAAATCCACTTAATCACCTTCTGCCCTTAGATCTTTGGGTTTGATTCAAAGTCTGTTTATCCGTTCAAAACTGCATTAAATATCCATAACATGTATCTAGTAGCCCCAAAAGGAGGAACTCCACTTACCACTATGCAAAGCATCGACCATGTAGTCTATCCTTACACCATCTGATTCTGGACCAAATGCGTTAAGAACATATTAAGAGCACATAATAAATGCATTATCTAAAGACTATATCTCAACATGAAATCACTAACAAACATCAGTACAAAATATATACAGATTTAGACTCAGATTCAAGATAAACATGTCTTAGATATGGTTAAGGAATATCATCAAACACTTTGTAGGCATTATGCCCTTTATCAAACTCCCTTTTTCTAATTCACATTCTTACTTGATTAACAGATGATGTCTAAAGAATTTGCTCACCTCAGAGTCCCCCTTGAAAATATCCTATCTGCCACCAACAACTTCGCTGAAGAAAATGTCATTGGAGAAAGTGGATTTGAAAAGAGATACAAGGGACAGCTCTTGTGGTCCGGTGAGTTGATTAATATCATTGCTCGGAGGCTATATAAAGAAAGGGATGATGTAAAGGAACAACAGTTTTGGGTGGAGCTTTCCATACTTTCTAGTCTCGAGCATAAAAATCTGATTTCTATCGTTGGGTTCTGTGATGAGAATGCCGAGAAGATAATCATCAAGAGGAATGAGACCAGGGGCTGGCTCGAGGAATATCTAAGCAACCCAATGTTGTTGACTTGGGTGCGAAGATTGAAAATATGTGTAGGTCTTGTGCACGCATTGAGCTACATTCATTATGACGAGCCACGCGCTTTTAGCATAATACATTGTGACATCCGCAGCTCCACAGTTCAATTAAATGATGACTGGGAACCCATGTTATCTAATTTTGAATGTTCCATGAAGATTAAAGCAACTCAAAGGCACCATTCATTTCATACTAATGAACTTGAGTATGTGAATGGGTATGCAGACCCAACATATATCGAGACGAAGACTGTGAACCACAAGTCAGATATGTACTCTTTTGGGATACTAATGTTTGAACTATTGTGTGGTAGGAAAGCAGTAATCGCCGACCTAGATAACAAGCATTTGGCTCCAGTGTCCATTTTCCATTATAGAGGGAAAATACTCAATGAAATAATCGATTGGGATCTATCGAAACAAATGGAGTCAGAGTCATTCAACACTTTTGCAGAAATAGCGTATGACTGCTTGAATGAAGAACGATTGCAACGCCCAAATATAGATGAGACTGTCACGAGACTTGAAAAAGCTTTAGAACTTCAATTGAAACTTGAAAATGGGGTATGGCCTTTTTATACTTTCATCATTCTGTCATCATAATTACTATATAAGGTATTGAATTATTTACGTGTGACTCGTTATCGCAGTTAAAGGAACACACCCCGGTTGCCGCCAAAGTTGACGATGCATCATCTACGCATGAGAAGGTAATAACTTATTCAAAATTATGAATTTCATTACTCTCGCATTAAAGTTATAGATTTAGTTTATCTAATCCATCCGTATCAAAATATTTGTTATTCGAAACAGTTTAAGAAAAATAAATATATAATTATTACTATCTTATTTTTTTTACTTTTTAGTAGAATGACAATTTTACCCATAACAAAATCAATTAATTTTTTATTTTAAAGTTTGTAATAATAATTTCAAGTAAGGGTAATATGGTAAACTAAATCAAATTTCCTATCTATATTTAATAGCAGACAATTAAATTTGGACATCTTAATGAAAAAGTGGACAATTAATTTGGGATGGAGGGAGTAAAAGTATTTTGGCCGTATAAATAGTCCTTTTGTATTCTCAACTTTTAAATTCATCTAATAGTAAGGAATTTTCTCAAAATTTCATTTATCACTCATGAACTCAAAAGATACCGCAATACCATGCCAACTTTCAAACTTCGCTCCAAAAAAAAACACCTCCAAGAGTTTCAGATACCAATGTCTCTACGTCTTAACTTTTGGAAATTTAGTATCCTACTGTTACAAGTGAATGCACAAACTTGTGCAATGAAAACACATAACGATGAATAAAAGAATCAAGTAGCATCGTGAGGTTTTAAAACTTGTGTTTTACATTTATTCTTAACCATACAAAAGAATTGATTTCACATCTTTTATTTCCTCTCTTTATATAAAAGATATAGTTTTGTAATATCTTATTTAATAGTCATTTTGGTATAAAAAAATTATATACTGATTTGTTGCTTTTATTATAGGTAAAATTATAAGGTGAATATTAGTCCAATTACTTGAATGTGTATCATTATAATTACTTACTAATGAATTAAATGTACCATTATTACCTTAATAAGTTAAAACACTCTAAATGACAAGTTTATAAGCTTTATATTTTGTTCTCGCGTGAACATACTAGTAAACATGAAACAAATCAATTGTTTCTTTTGAACAGTTTCATGTTCTATTAATTTCATTCGGTTATAAAAACAATTTCTTCATAATTCACTCAATCCTTACTAGCATTAATGAGGTGCTGCATAACTCCACAATGTTGCAGGGAAAGGGCTTGGATCACTTGAAGATTGGCCTTAGAGATATAAAGATGGCTACCGAGAATTTTTCGGACAAATATTGCATTGGGTTTGGTGGATTCGGTAGAGTATACAAAGCACAACTGGAACATTTTGATAGCAGAAATTACTCTCTGATAGAAGGGGAGAACAAATGTGATCTTCCCATGAAACGAAGCACGGTGGCCATAAAACATATTTTCAATCCACGAGGAAAACAAGGCTTCAATGTAGAAATTGAAACTTTGACTAGTTGTGAACATGACAATATAATCTCTCTTCTTGGCTTTTGTGATGAAGGTCCTGATCACATGATCCTTATATATGAGCAT
>BQNB010113470.1:5315-21933 GCA_026074375.1 Tanacetum coccineum
TGAAGTTAGGAAGATTGGCTAGTGAGACCGTAGGCTTGCATGCGGAGTTATCTCCTATTTTTCATTTCGTGCTTGTTTTGGAATGATTCTTTGAATGTTTTAGATTTTGGAATATTTTGTGTTGAGATTCGTTTTGCTCATCTAGGATAATAATAACAATGATTGATATACGCAGCGGAATAATAAAGAACACAATCAAAGTTATCAAACGGTTTTCTTTATTGAACATTTTCCTATTACCCCAACTATAATTTAGGGATACACCAACTAACTATGGTGTACTATTCGACTCTCATCAGTCGACTTGCTATCTAACTATCTTGACTCTCAGTGGGAGAGCTCTAGTTTTCTATGGATGGATATGTAAAACCTATGTCTATGATCTCTTTATATAAGGAGAGATCATGACTTACAAAGGAAGTAAATCAATATATAAGGAAACTATTTAAATTACATTAAACCACATTAATATGTTTCCTAATTATCCTGTAGAATATTTGACCAAATCTTCATATTTCTCCACCATCTTGTAGAGTTTTAAAATGACGACTTTGATCCTTTTGTTTCATTCTTTTATTCATTTGGTCTCATCAAATCAAGAATCCCAACAATCTTCCCCTATTTGATGATGACAAAACAAACAAAGTCGTGTACGAACTTCATCATAAAGCCAAAGTTTCCCCTGAAGTTGAGATGTAATCATCTCCCTGAATGAAACAAAACTTCCAAGCTTCCTTTGTATCATGACACCACATATAATAAGATGCAAATCAATAAACCTGTAATCTTCTTCCCCTTTTTGTAATCATCTAATAGGGGTCTTCTGTAGATATGCAACTTGGATCATAACAGCTACAAACCATATACCACAACTACTAATCCAGCCTTCCAATACTCAAAATACCCGCCATGAAGCATAATATGAAAAAAGACTTTGAGTAGTAGAAATATAAACTAGCAGTAATAATAAATGACTAGCAGTAGTAATGAAACACTTCCACTCAAGTGGCGCATGTAGATGGTTAAAAATTTAATCAATAAGCTTCCCCTGAAACCAATATGTTTACCATCTCTTGAATCTCGAACTCTGTAGGCTCTATGTAGTGATCACTGATGAAGAAAACTAAGTATAACGAACTTGATGCTGAAGTAGAATAACCCAAACTTGTGTCTTATATCTTGCACTAAAATATGATAAAAAACTCACACTTCTTCTCCGAGAGCAGACCTCGATCTCTTGATAAAATCCTTATCTTCTATAAGACACTGAGCACAACAACGTAACTCCTTTAAATGATAGTAAATACATGTGAGTACTACAATGTACCTCCTTACATCAGGTAAAACTAGATCAATCAAGTCTTTATCAATAAAATCATGAAAGCATGAACAAGTTATCTCCAAGGCCATCTAGGATACGAATAACAATGATTGATAACACGCAGCGGAATAATAAAGAACACAATCAATGTTATGAACAAGGTTTTCTATTCATATGATTTCTCTATTACCCCAACTATAACTTGGGGCTACACCAACTTAATATGGTGTACTATTCGACTCTTATTAGTCGACTTGCTATCTAACTATCTAGACTCTCATTGGGAGAGCTCTAGTTTTCTATGGATGGATATGTAAAACCTATGTCTATGATCTCTTTATATAGGGAGAGATCATGACTTACAAAGGAAGTAAATCAATAAATAAGGAAACTATTTAAATTACATTAAACCACATTAATATGTTTCCTAATTATCCTGTAGAATATTTGACCAAATCTTCATATTTCTCCACCAGCTTGTAGAGTTTTATAATGACGACTTTGATCCTTTTGTTTCATTCTTTTATTCATTTTGTCTCATCAAATCAAGAATCCCAACAACCGGCCCAACAAAACAAGCCCAATCCCCCTTATAACTCCTGTTAACACACCCGTTACCCCAACCCTTTTTAAACATAACACCGTTAGTCCTTAAAAGGACAAACGGTGCAAACACAAATTTAACTTCAAGGACCAAGGTTGCATACCTCAAGGACGTTGGATGCAATAACATATAACTCTCTTAGGGACCAAACCTGCCAATTTTCCAATCTTTCAAAAACAGCGGGAACACTGTACATCTTCCAGGTGCGTCCTATCCTCACTACCCGCCAAAATACTCCAACACTATTCCCCTTTCTTCTCCACTTTGTCTACACACCCCACACCTTATCCCTCCTTATTGCCACCTTGGCAATCCTTAGCTCCCCTATTCGTCAAGGAATCAAGACAAAAGATGAAGGGCTATGATCAAGTGACTTGGACACTACTCAAATTCAATGGCCAAGATGAGTCTTTGAAGGCTCTCACACAACAAACACACCTGCAAGAGCTCTCACAAAGAAAGCACACACCTAGAATCTTCTATGGCTTAGTATAAATAGGCTCATTTGTAAGCCTTTAGCAAGTAAGTTTTTAAGTTAGTTTTTAGTTTAAGTTTTTCACCTAGTTAATTTTTATTGTAATCTTTTTAATATTGTAATGCTTCTTTTTATGAATTAATGAAATTTCAGTTTTAGCTTAAAATTTGTGGTTCTTAAATTTGTGTTTTAAAGTATTCAAAAGCATTTCATAAGTTGTTTTAAGCTCTTATAAAAACATATAAGCAACCTGTTTTCATTTATATATAAAGTACTTAAAGAAAATTTACCAAAAAGAAATCACACCAAAAAAACACCACAGCTTATTTGGATGATAAGCCGGATTTGGATGGGCTTATGGACAATACTAGCTTGTCTTTTGACAAGCTAGAGCTTGTAGATTAGCTTATTTATAAGCTTGATTGCCCTGTTTTGAGCAAGGGCCTTTGTAAGTCTCTTATTTTCAAAAAAATTGCATTTTACTGTAGCATTGCTTATCATTGCTTATTTCTACTTATATTTGCTTATTATTGTTTGCTTATGATGTTTAATGCTTATTATGCTTGTTTTATAGTTTAGAGATCATTTGTTTAGTTAAACTGTCCTTATTTGCCTTTGAATTGCTTATTACTCATTAGCTTATTTAAGTGCTTATTATTGGTCTTTTTATGGCTTATTTATTGCTTAAACTTTACTTGCTTGTTACCTGTTTTCCATTTAGTTTGCTTATATAATTGTTAATCAGCTTTAAAAAGTGTTTCAAAAAGTTAAAGGGTTGTTTGGCATAACTGTTTTAATGGGTCAAAATTGCATTTTGACACTTTAGTCAATTTAGTTTATCTTAAATCAGTCCAAAAATTTAGTTTGTTTTTTTTTAAGTTTAAATCTCAATGGTAGGGTTTAAGAGATTGTGGTTTGGAGGGGGGGGGGGGGGGGGGTATCTGTTAGCTTATAACTGATTTTATTGCTTATTTGATTATGATCTTGCTTATTGTTGTTTTGTGATGTTTTTTTTTGTGTTTATGCATGTGTTAAAGTTAGATAGGAATCAAGTCTAATAGCCTGCATTTGTCATTTTTGTGTTTTGCCAAAACTGTCAAAAATTTGCTAAGTATTGAAAAGTTTGAGAAAATGCTTTTTCAAATGCTTATTGTGGTTTATTCTGAATTTCAAACTCTCTTTTGAATGTTGATATAAGTTCTTTGAGGTCAAAGCTTAATCTGTTTTTAGGTTATATAGTCATAAGGATCTGTTTAGGTGCTTATTTTTAAGCTCAAAATTGGTGTTTTGTTAAGATTACAAAAGTTTACAAAAATTTGTCTAAGTGTCAAAACAGTGTGAGATAGCTTTTTCATGAAGCTTTTTAAGTGCTTATCTGAATTTCAAACTGCTTTTTCATTGTTGCTTATTGTAGCTTTTTGGCCAATCTTTTTTGTGGTATAAGCCACTAAGCCATAAAGATTTGTTTTCTAGCTTAAAAATAAGTTAGAAAGTCCCTTTTGGCCTTTTGGCCTTTTTGCTTATTAGTTTTGGCCAAAAAACTATTTGCTTATTTAGCTTAATTGGATCTTATTGAATTGGCTTATTCTAGTTTAATTTTAAGCTTTAGTAGGTTAGTCTAAGCACACTTTAGATTTATTCCTTTTGTTTAGTGTTATTTGAGCTTATTTACGAATTTAGCTTTTAAAATTGTTAAGTTTATAGCTTTTTAAGAATTCTGTCTTTCTAGCTTACTGTAGTTGCTTATTTTTGTTCAAACTTGCTTTTTAGATATGGCTTTTTATCTGTCTTAGCTTATTTTGAGTTTTCATTTGCTTATTAGTGCTTAATTTAGCTTAACAGTTAGCCTTTTAAGTGTTTTAGTATAACTAGCTTATTCTGTCACTTTTGCTAGCTTATTCTGTGCTTATTTCGGGTTTATAAAAAAAGTGCTTTTGTAAAAATTGCTTATTTAGTGCTTTTCTAAAAAGTTGTAAAAAATGAAAAACAAAAACGTTTGGGATTAGGGGAAGTCCTAGGTGAGCAGGACTCGAACCCGGGACCTCTACCCTTATCACCAAACGTTTTACACAACACACACACTACCACTTGCCCTGGGGACTTTTTCGATTTTAGTTTGCAAAATTAATCTTTTATAGTAGTTTTAGCCCTTTTGGCTTATAAGCCGTGTTTAGCTTATTTCACAGCTTATTTGATAAGTTGTTTTTCCCAGCTTATTTTTATTAGATTCTACATTGTTCAAGCTACTTTTGCTAATTTTTTCAGATTTTTATTAAATAGTTTAGTATTTTTAAACATTTAATTTCATTAAAATCGTTTTTAATTCATAAAAAATTATAAAAAAGTCAAAAAAATATAATTCTTTTTTAGAAAATTTTCTTTTAACATTTAGGACTTAGGAAAATTAGATTTGCTTTCGTAGGGTTAAAATTGCAAAATTTGATTTTTTAAAGAACGGGATTGAATCCCGTTCATGTTTTTAGTGTTTTTAAGCTTAAATCTTTTCCGTTTTTGGTCTAGTTTTCTTTGTTCTAGCTTTTTAGTCAATTAAGACTTATAAAAACCAAAAATATCATTTTAGGACTTAATTTTGATAATTTAGGGTTTTTAGGTCGCGTTTTAGGATTCCCGGTTTGCGTTTTTAGTTTACATTTGTTTTGCCTTAATTGTTTTTAAGTGTTTGCCTTAATTTTCCCGTAGTTTTAGATAACCAATCAAAATCTTGTTCCATTCAAGCATCGATTCTCAAAACGACTCTCGACTTTCAATTGCAATCCTCGTTGGGGATAACGATCCGGGAATCATACTCCCGGATTACTACAATTGAGATTTTTTTATTCTTATCCTTCTTTATATATTTATAAGTATATTATTTTATATTTATATTTATATATATTTTAAAAAGGTTTAGTTTCAAATCAATCAAAAGTCAACACACTGGTTGAGTGAAATTCATAGGTTTGTAATAAGTAGTTTGAATACAAGTTCAATAGTGGGTTACGTTGTTATACACCCATAGTTTGTAAAACATTATTATTGCTTTAAGCTCATGACACCGAAGCCTTTGGTTAATCAATAACCAGAAGTAATTGCCCCAACGGGTGTCTTTGCCAAACACCCGCATAAGTTATTCAAATGATGTGCTATTGGTTACCAACATTATAGGTACACCAACGGGGATGTCCAATCTCAAATAGATCTATTCACATTATCCGTGCTTACCCTGATGAGTAATTAACGGTTTATGATAATGGGGTCTTAATGGCAAAAGTAGGTACTTAGGCAATAATGAATCAGGATAGCATACAGAAAAATACTTGCATTCATGATTTAAGCATGTATCCCCCTCACGGGTTTATGAAATATTAAAGAGATTTAAAAGTGAGGCTATGAACTCACCTTAACAGTATAGGGAAATCTGATTTATGGCAAAAGTATATGAAATGAAAGTAACGGCTTCGTCACACAACCTGGGTAATATGTCAAGTCTTAGTTTGATTGAATATGTTTTATGTCATAATGAAATATCACTTTGATTGGATTTATTATGGCAATATTGTATCACTGTTCGGGCCATCATAATTCAGAGGTCATGTAGTAAACGTTTGAGGAGTCAGGACACTTTAAATCGTAAATCCAGCAAACTCGTCAAAACGTATACCCAAATGAAATCCTTTATATGAAGCTCCCTAGTAATGTGATACATTATAGTTTTAAGTTTCTTCAAAAGCTAGAATAATTTATATATATTTTTATAATTAATAAAAATATAATATTTTATAAGTTTGCAAAATTGGCAATATATACCCCTGGTTTATAAACTTTTACAAGTTTAGTCCTTTATATATAAAGTATATATAATTTAAACCTTTAACTTTGAAACTTGGCAAAATAGGTCCTTATAGTTATAACTTTAAGAAAATGACATTTTTAGCCCCTTTAGTTATAAATTTCAGAAAGTTATGATATATACCCCTATGCATGGAAACTTTTGCAAAACAAGTCCAAAAAGCCATGCAAGCTTATTTTATAATTCCAAATGATATTTACAGGTTATAGCTTATTAGTATAAGCTAAAATAAGATGTTTTAACATAACGAAAGTTTAGAAAAAGGATTCGTTAGCTAGAAAATCAAAACGGGTCATTTTTAGGGTTTTTATAAAAAACACATGGGTTTGAGGATTCAAGGCTTCAAACAAGAGTTCATGCATGATCTTAGGAGTATTATGAACATTGATATACAGATTATATGTTTCTTGAACAAGATCTTAGGCTTACTTGAGCTAGAATGGGTTGAAATGGGGGTTTCAGGTTCGTACGCCTAGTAACGACTTCAAGGCTTTGTTTTTCTTGCTTCTTGGCTTCTATTCTGAGCTTAGGGACTTCTCTTGATCTTCTATTGCTGCTATGGAAGAGTTAGAATTCCATTTGTGGGTAAGAGAGGAGATGTGGGGGATGATTTGAATGTATGTGTATGTATGCGTATATATAGGGGTAGAAACACTTAGTTCTTAAGTTTTCTTGGCACCTAAGTGTTTGATAAGTGTCTAGGCTAGTTAAGGTGACTAAGAGAGGCTAGTAGAATGAGTATTGTAAGCTAGAAACTAGATTTGAGGTGTTGGAAGGTGTTTGTGGTCACAACATGAAAAGAGAAACAAGGAGGTGATCAAGCTACTTGGTTGCTTGCTTGGAGATGTCATAGAGGTGGTAGGGTGCTTGGTTGAGGTGTTGGAAGGTGTTTGGTTGCTAGCTTAGGAGTAAAAATGGGTAAAATGGAAGAAAAAGGTGTCGGGTTCATTTTATTTCGGGTTAAGGTTTAGGGTTTTAATTTCTAGTTAGGGTTAGGGTTTAGGATAGATTAAGGTTTAGAATTAGTGTTAGGATTAAGGTTTAGTGTTTAGGATTAGAGATTAGGGCTTAGGATTAAGTTTTAGGGTTTGGTTTGAAGGTTTAGGGTTTTAAAATGAAATTAGGGTTTAGGGTTTTAAAACATGGATTAGGGTTAAGATTAGGGATAGATTAGGGTTTATAAGTCATGAATTAAGTACTTGTACCTTGTGTTAAAGTGGTGTAAAGTTTAAACATGGTTTAGAAGCTTAAATGACCTAATTAGGTTTTTAGGCATGATTAGCTTGTACATTGTGTGTTCAAGACTTGTACATTGATTTAGAGGGAAGGTATGATTCAAATATTGTGTATTAATACTTGTACACATGCTTTAAAGGTTTGTACATTCATTTTATATGTATATATTACATATAATTAGGGTTTTGATGTAAACGTTAACGTTTAATGCTTGTTTTGAGATAATGCTTTGAAAAGTACGTTAAATGGATAATGCACTTCTAAAAATGATATTAAGATATTGACTTGACATATTAAGAGGTTTACATGATGAAAACATAGATATATATATATAGGATTGATAGAGGTTGTGTGAGCTCGTTTACTTTAGATATGCAAGTTACATTACATAATGAGATAAAGCAAAAAAATTCCCTGTAAAAGGTGGTATATATAATAGATGGATAGTATAGTGCATCTAATTTAATAGATGGATAATTACACTTGATGGAAAATTGTGGGTTTGTTATTAGTCCTCCTCCCTAATAAAAATTCGTCATGAGATTTAGTTAGTTGACCGGAGTGATGGTTGAAAAACTGATGTGGATATTTGGCATGATATTTGTTCATCGCGTTCCCATGTAAATTCTGGTCCTCTTTTAGAGTTCCATTGTACTTTGACTATAGGAATACGAATTTGTTTTAGTGCTTGCTTCTCAATTCATTGGATTTTCTACGGGATCTTCCACAAAGTTGAGTTTGTCATCGAGTCGAAGCCTCTTTCATTGGAATGACAAAGGATTCGTCAGATAAGCATTTCTTTAAATTAGAAACGTGGAAAGTATTGTGGACATTACTGAGCTTCTTCAGGAGCTCAATTTTATATGCACTGGACCATAAATCCCGCTTAAGGTTTTTGAACGGTCTATATGTAACGGGGATTAAGCTTTCCTCGTATGTATACCAAATAGGATGGATTCCCTTGACGAGGTGATACTTTCAAACATAACACGATTTTCCAACTTGAATTTCTAAAGGTTTCGTCCTGATATTGCATAACTTCTCTGTCAATCTATTGCATCCTGCAAGCGTTGTCGAATTTCCACTATCTTCTCAGTGGTTTCATGGATTATTTCTGGTCCTATAAGTTGAACATCTCCAACTTCAGCCCAACAAACAGGTGATCTGTACTTTCGACCATAAAGTGCCTCGAATGGTGTTGCCTTATTGCTGGCATGGCAACTGTTATTATAGGAAAATTCTACCAATGGTAAGTGTTTTCCCCATCCTTTTCCAAAGTCTATGACGTAGGCTCGAAGCATATCTTTGAGTGTTTGAATGGTTCTTTCATTTTGTCCATCAGTTTTGGGATGATATGCCATACTCATGTCTAATTGAGTACCCAAAGCATTCTGCAAAGATTTCCAGAACCTGGATGTGAAATGACTATCACGATCCAAGATAACGGATATTGGCATGCCATGCTGGGAGACTATTTCTTTGATGTATAACCTTGTAAGGGTTTCCATACTATCTTTCTCTCGGGTAGGAATAAAATGTGGGGATTTGGTAAGGCGATCAACAATGACCCAAATTATGTCATGTCCGTCTGATGTTCTAGGTAGTTTTGTTGACAAAATCATTGTTATTTCTCCTCTTATTTCCACATAGGATCTTCGTTGTACTAGTAAGGCCCGGTGGCTTCTGGACATTCAGCTTTAACTCTAGAGCATGTCAAACATTTGTCAATGTACTCAGCGATGATTGCCTTCATGTTAGGCCACCAATAGAGTTTCTTTAGATCTTGATACATTTTATCAGAACCCGGGTGAATAGAATACTTTGATTTATGAGACTTATGCATAATCAAGTCTCTCAGATTACCAAAGAGTGGTAACCAGCTTCGATTCTTAATACAACGAGTTCCATCAGGACGTACTTCAAATGCTTTATCCATTCCTTGTAAGTTCTCAGCTTTAACGTTTTATTCTTTGAGTGCTTCATTTTGAGCTTCGAGAATTTATGATGGTAATTTTGGATGAATGGTCATGATTAATGCTCTAACTCGGAGTGGTTTGATTTGTTCCTTTTGGCTTAAGGCATCTGCTACAACATTTGACTTTCCATGGTGATAATGAATCTCACAATCGTAATCTGCAAATAATTCCAACCAACGGCGTTGTCTCATGTTCAATTCATTTTTATTAAGAATATGTTGAAGACTTTTGTGATAGGTGAAAACCGTACACTTTATGCCATAGAGATAGTGTCTCCAAATTTTAAGAGCGAACACAACTGCTCCTAATTCGAGATCATGAGTGGTATAGTTTTCTTCATTAGGCTTCAGTTGTCGGGATGCATATGCAATAAATTTTTCTCTTTGCATTTAACCTGCATTCCATGCCTTGAAGGGGATGCATACACGTAGTAAAACATACATAATCGTGTTTCCTTTGGTTAATGCTAAGATTGGAGCTTCATATAGCTTTTGATTAAGTAGTTGAAAATCCGATTCTTGGTCTTCACCCTAGATATATTTCTTGTTTTTCTGGGTTAATTCAGTCAAAGATTTTGCAATCTTCGAAAAATCTTTAATAAATCTTTGATAATAGCCGGCGAGTCCTAAGAATTGATGAACTTCCGTGGGCGTAGTGGCAGATGTCCAGTTCTTAACTACTTTAATCTTGGCGGGGTCAACATGAAGTCCTTGACTATCAATTAAATGTCCAAGAAATTGCACGATACGAATCCTGAAATCACATTTGGAGAACTTGGCATACAACTTCTCTTTCTTAAGTAATTCTAGGATTATCCTCAGATGACTTGCGTGTTCTTCTTTGTTATGAGAGTAGATGAGAATACCATCGATGAACTCTATCACAAATTTATCCAAGTATGGTTTACACACACGATTCATGAGATCCATGAACACAACAGATGCGTTAGTTAAACCAAATGGCTTAATTTGAAATTCATAGTGTCCATATCTTGTTCTGAAAGCAGTCTTAGGAATATCTTCATCCCTTACTCTCAGTTGATGATAACCAGATCTTAAGTCGATTTTTGAGTAGATACTTAAACCTTGAAGTTGGTCGAATAAGTAATCGATTCTAGGTAACGGGTAACGATTCTTTATAGTAAGTTTATTCAACTCCTGGTAATCGATACACATTCTGAAAGATCCGTCTTTCTTTTTAACAAATAAGACAGGAGCTCCCTAGGGTGAAGTACTTGGTTGGATAAAACCTCAGTCTAACAATTCTTGAAGTTTATTAGATAGTTCCTGCATTTCTGATACAGCTAATCTATAGGGTGCGTGAGCTACAGGCGTTGCTCCTGGAATTAAATCAATTTAGAATTCTACTTGGCGAACGGGAGGGAGGCTAGGTAGATCTTCAGGAAAAACTTATGGGAATTCTCTAACTACGAGAATATCTTCTAATCTCTTCTCGTCTGACTTCTTCTTCTCCGTTACTTGGATCATGAAAACTTGACAACCTCGGGATATGTATCGTTTGGTTTTTATACAAGATATGAGATTTAGTCGGGTCTTACTTTGGTCACCTCGAATGATCAAAGTTTCACCGTCGATGGGAATGTGGACGACTTTCTCGTCACAGATGATCCTAGCATGATACTTGGATAACCAATCCATACCAATGACAACGTCAAAACTACCGAGTTTAATTGGCATGAGATCAATTTTGAAAGGTTGATTTAACAAAGTTAGGGTTGCACCCTTAATAACGGTATTTGTGCTTACTAGGTTTCCGTCAGCCATTTCGATATCGTAAAAGGTATCTATTGTAATGGGTGGAATATTTAGCATAGAGGCAAGAGATATGGATACGAAGCTTTTATCGGCTCCAGAATCAAATAATACTCTAGCTAAATGTTGGTTTAGAAGAAACATACCCGTGACTATGTTCGGGTCTTGATGAGCATTTCTATCTCTTAGCATGTAGGCTCTTCCCTGGGCATTGATGTTGGTCTTTCGGCACTGATTTGTATAATGCCCTTTTTCTCTACAGGCATGACAAATAACTGTCACTGGTAGTTGATTACTTCCAGTGGCTGGCCTCTTGTTTTGGCAGTTCTTGGTTAAATGGCCTACCTTGATGCAAATATTGCACTTAATAGTACAAGGTCCTGGGTGATGTAGAGCACATCTTTTACACAATGGGAGGTTTCCAGCATACCTATTATTTTCAGCTGGAGTGGCAGCATAAGCTCTGACAGCTTCTTGCCTTCTATTTTGTTATGGTTGGTGATTATTGTAGCGGTTGTTGGTGTTGGTGTTATGGTAGTTGTTGTTGTTGAAAGTTCGTCTGTCGTCAAACTTTCGTTTGTGATCACTTGATGTTTGCACCGGAGTGTGTTTTGTTACTTGATCCATTAGCCTTTGGGCTATGTTAATGGCTTCCTCTAAAGTTTGAGGTTTAGAGGCGGTAACATTTCCCTCAATGCTTTGAGGTAATCCTCCGATGAAAGCTTCTAGAAGTTTCTCGGTGTTTGGTACCATGTTTGGGCATAAGACTGCTAATTCTTGGAATCTTCTAACGTAAGGTTTAAGATCATTTCCCTTTAAAGTCAGATTGTAAAGTTCATCTTCCATCTTTTTTACTTTAGTTCGAGGACATTACTTGTTTGTTAAGAGTCTTTTCAACTCAGCCCAAGTGATTTTATTGGCTTGATCTACTCCTATAGGTTGGGCGTATGCATTCCACCAGGACAAAGCATCTTCAGTTAAGGTACCAGTAGAAAATGTTACTTTGTTTTCCTCGGCACATTTGCTACGAGAAAATACTGATTCGGTCCTTTCAAACCAGCGGATGAGGCCAACTGCTCCTTCCGTACCATTGAAGTAGAAAGGTTGACAGCTAATGAACTCTTTATAATTTCCCGTTTTTGCTACAGGACATGTGATATTTTACCTATGTACAGTGTGTCTCGGTGTTGCCTGGTATGGTTGAACTCCAGAGCTACTTGTGTACCTCTGTCAAGTGTAGTAAGCAAGAATTCGTTGCTGACAGTGTCACGCGGCTCTGGAAGCACAAGCTGCAACAATGGCACAGCCCGAGGTTGTGCTAGTGTGTCCCAACAGGACAGGGCCTACTGGGAACTCCTTCAGTAGCACCCATTTCCATAATAAAACTGTAACCAACTTTACCCCAAACCACCCCATTACCTTCCTAACACCAACACACCAAAACCACCAACTACCCACCCCCCGACCCCACACACCACCCCCTCACCCCCCCCCACCCCCCCCCCCCCCCCCCCCCCCACCCCCCCCCCGCCCCCCCCCACTTTGAAGTATATAGCACGGTTCGGCTTCCGTTTGCATATTTGTTTGTGTTGTTGTGTTGGGGGGGGTTGGGAGGGTGGGTGGGGCGGAGCGTTTTTTCTTCTGATTCGTCACTCATCTTCCCACTGATATTCCAACGGCCAAAATTATTGATCTAATTATTAAAGAAATAAAGGGCACGGATTGAGAGGCACGTCTAACTGATTTTGATGCTAGAACCTTCTTGGAGTGCTATAAATAGAGGCCACTTCTCACACACAAGAGTAGTTTTTGAGTAGTAGTAGCTTAATTTAGTATTTTTAGCTTATGTAATTTTTCCTTAAAATCATTTTTAGATAATTGTAATCACTTTTCCTAGTATTGTAAGCTGCTTTTAAATCAATGAAATAGTGTTTCACTTTTATATTAATAATTTTTGATAATAAGTTTTTATAAATCTCAATGGTTGCTACTGTTTCGTGAGCTTGTAATAAGCTCATCTTAAGCCCTTATTAGTCTCTAAGCTAATAATTGAGCTCAAAAGTTATTAAACATACCTAAACCTTAAAAACAGCTTAATTACCTTAGCTTATGGATTCTGGACTTATGGAAGGGGATTCAATCATGGAAGGAATCCCAAGGATTTTACTTCTAGCTTATTTATAAGCTAGAAGAGCTTGTTGATTAGCTCTATGAGCACTAGCTTCTGTTCTTGCTGAAGCTCATTGTAAGTTCTCCTTTAGATTTCACTTTCACTTAATTTTTAGCTTAATATTAGATAATCTGCTTATTCTTGATTATTTGCTTATTATAGTTGCTAATTTGTGCTTATTACTCTTTCATTATGCTTATTAGTCATTAATTTTCATCTGTTTTTAGCTTATTAGTTATAGATCTTTAGATTTACTCTTCTGTCATAAAAACTCATAAAAAACCAAAAAAAAAGTAGCATTATCTTAGATCTTAAGTTTTAGGTTAAATCAGTTGTTAGATCATGTTAATTAAGTTGGTTATAAGCTATTAATAATCTGGTTGTTAAGGTTTAACCATTAGTTTTCATTTTAAAAAGTTTTTTCAAATCTGTCAAAATTTTAAAGTGGTGTTTGGTTTAAGCTAGTTTGACCATAAAAAGTCAAAGATATTTGGTAATTTTACTTGAGTCAGCTAAGTTTTCAGTTAAAATTAGTTTTCATTTAGTTTTTATAAATAGAACTCAAAATTTTCAAAAGAAATGACTTATTTTCTTTGTTTTTACACCAGGGCAGTTTTTGACTACCTTTTTGCTTGTGAAACTTTGATCTAAAGCCCTTAAGGTTTAAATCTTACTTGGACTTTGTTTAAACACTCTATTTGAGTGTGTTTTAGTGCAGTGTTTCCCTTAGGAAACCTGCATTTTCGTTTTGCATCTGTGCAAAAGTGCACCAGTACTAACAATAAGTTAGTACTGTTACCTTTAGCTTAATTTTTAGTTAAGTAAAAGTAGGATTTAGGTTTTTAAATTCAAGTTAGAAGTAATCTAGATATAGCTTAATATAGTTTAGGATTTAGTTTTCATTTTACTGCTTATTTTCTTAGCCATTTCAGGCTGTTTTAGAAGGGCAACTTTGCATCAGCTAGTTACTAACAAAAAGTTAGTCAATGGCTGAGTCTTAAAGCCCCAATTAAGCCTTCTAAGGTTCAGGATTTAATAGTCTTATATTTTGTAATCTTATAGTTTAGTTATGGCTTAATACAGATTAGGTCTTAATTACATTTTTCTAGCTTATTTTCCTAGCTCTATTTTTGATGTCAAAAGTAACCAAAAAACAAAAAAAGGTTTAAACCTTTTTTTAAAAAAAAAAGGAAACTTTAGGATTTAAATTAGTTAATTTAGCTCTATGGGTCTAGATTTTTAGCTTAATAGATAGGTTATAAGTGTGTTTAATAAGTCCTTAAAGTTTTAGAGTTTAGTTTAGCTTTTTAAAGTTTTTAGCTTAATTAGTTTGTGTCATCATCTTGCTTATTTTCTGAGTTTGCTTTGTTCTTGCTCATTTAATTTTAGTTGTTTAAGAGTACTCCTAGCTTTAGATTCTGTGGCATTCTAGATATGTGCAGTCTTAAGCTTCCTAGAACTCTTTCCCTTTTTCACATTAAGTTTAATTTGAGCATTTTATAGCTGTTTAAGTGAAAATAAGCCCAAAGCCTTAGTTTATGTAACAGCTTATTGAGAAGGTCTTTTAGAGCTTATCTTTGAGTTTCAGACCATAGCGCTTTTGTTAAAGTTGTTCTCTCTAGCTTCCTTTACAACTTTGCTCTTTTAAGTTTTTAATGATAAGCACTTTTAGAATTTGAGCTTATAAAGTGACTTAGTTTGTTGTGCGGGTGAGGTAAGGCCTCTCAGGGACTCCATTCATGTAATTTTTCTGTTTTTATTTGTTTTCAGTTAATCTTTTGCTCGTTAAACTATTTTTAGCCCGTTAGTCCTCAAGTCTTTTTCACAGTTAGTTCCCAAGTTAGTTTTTAATTAGTTTATTAAGTTTTAATTAATAGTTAGGGTTTAGTTTTAATTAGTTTAATTAGACTTTTAAAAAAAGATAAAAATTAGGGCTTTTATTTTTATAAAATTTCTGCACACTTTCTTTATTTAGTGTAATTTTTACAAAATTTGTAGGACTTTATTTTTAATAGTTTTATTAATTTTAATTAGTTTAAATTTGAGAAAATTCATATCTTTTAAACTAAAAAGCCAAAAATAGTAATTTCTATTTCTAAAATTTTCTTTTGTCATATCTTAGGTTTATAAATTTAGTTTACATTTTTAGGGATTAAAATTAGTTTACTTGCTTAATAGTCGCGTTTTATTTGTTTTCCGTATTTGATTAATTGTCCATTTTTTTAGTCATTTAATTGTTTTTTAATTGTCCATTTTTAATTGTTGATTTAGATAATCAAATCATCCATTTGCTCATTCAAATCAGAATCCAAATTAAAACGTGGTTTCAATTTCACTAGTCGTTGGGGAAACGACCCGGGTGATCATACTTACCCGGTTTAATATACGTATTATATATTATATTATATATATTTTTGAGAGTTAATTTTCCTTAGGGAATTTTTTTAATTGCTCTTTGAATTAATATATTATATATATATATATTTTAGGTATAAAATTTACACAATCAGTGATATTCTACTGGTTTAAGTATATGTAGATGACATCATCTTTGGTTCAACTAAGAAGTCTTTATGTGGTGAGTTTGAGCAGATAATGTAGATGACACAACCAGTTTTTGGCGCCGCTGTCGGGGACTAGTGTTTAAGATTCCTTCGTTTTGTGTTTGTTGATTTGGTTTGAAGATCCTTTCACACTTGAAAGTTTCATTCTTGTTTTATAATTAAAAAAAAATCATAAAATATAAAAAGTAAAAAATATTTTCTTTTTCTTTTTATTATAAGTAAAAGAAAAAATATATATATAAAAATCAAAAATATAAAAAAAATCTTCCTTTTTAATTAAGAAATAAAAGTCACCAATTGGTAAAAATACCAAAATATAACATTCTCAACGGAGGTGTTATCATTTCAATTTCCGGTGAACTTGTTGCTTCCCAAATCGAATTAAAGATTTAACACTTGCCATTTGTGTCTCTACCAAGTACGGTTCACCTTGAAAAGCAATTTTCGAGAGCTACCGTGAAGTAGTTGATTATTTGGTTTAAGTCTCTTTCGTGTAACCGTTAAAATTCATTGCTAAAAATAAAAAAATAAAAAAAATTAGTGTAAAGTTTGGTTTTTTAATTTTTAATTTTTCCTTTTATGCGCACTCGTTCGCAATCTCGAAGACATCGACAACAACAAAATCTTCCGGTTGAACCAATTGTTGAACA
>BQNB010113471.1:0-21932 GCA_026074375.1 Tanacetum coccineum
AGCTTCCTAAAGAGCTCGGTAATGTTCACAGTACTTTCCATGTTTCTAATTTAAAGAAATGCCAATCTGACGAATCTCTCATCATTCCAATGAAAGAGCTTCGGCTCGATGACAAACTCAACTTTATGGAAGAACCAATAGAAATTATGGATCGTAAAGTCAAGCAACTGAAACAAAGTCGCATCCCTATAGTCAAAGTAAGATGGAACTCTAAAAGAGGACCAGAATTTACATAGGAACGTGAAGATCAAATTCATGCCAAGTATCCACATCTATTTCCAAATACCACTTCAACATCTAACTAAATCTCGGGACGAGATTTCTTTAAGGTTGGGAGACTATAACAACCCATAATTTTCCTCTATGTAATTATCCATCTATTAAATTAGATGCAATTTTCCTCAGTGTAATTATCCATCTATTAAATTAGATGTAATTTTTCCTCAGTGTAATTTTCATCTATTAAATTAGAAGCAACCATTTTCATGGAAAGATTTTTCCATCCATAATGTAACGTAACTTACATTACCAAATTAAACGAGCTCACGCAACCTATCAATGCAAATTTCATCAACGTTTATGTCAAGTAAACGTTATAATATGTCAAGCAATATGTTTTAATCACCATTTTACCATACGTTATCTATTTAACGTACCTTTCATAACATTTAATACAAAAAGGATTTAACATTAACGTTTATATCAAAACCCTGACTACATGTAATGTTTACACACAATACAAAGGTATAAGCTTTTAAGGCATGTGTACAAGGTTATAATACATAACTTTTAAATATCTTTTCCCTCCTAAATTAATATACAGCTCATTTAAGCCTAAAGTACAATCTGACAAAGCATAGAATTCAAATAAGCTCATTTCCCTCTAATTTTCTTAAGGCATTTTGTACCATCTTTTAGGAATGAGTTACAACTTCCCTAAGCACCATATTTAAACATTCTTTCCCTCCATTTCAGCCCCTACTCGTCCTAAAAACCCTAACCCTAATTCGAAAACCCTAATGAACCCGTCACCCCCTAACTAGCTCGAACCAAGTTTAAACCAAACAACCACCCTTCTCCATGACACACCACCTCTCTAGCCTCCTTTCACCTACTTGTCACCACCTTTTCACTACCAAGCAACTAACCTACCACCTCCATCACCACCTTAGACTCCAAGAAACCACTTGTCACCTCCTTTGTAAACCGCACCCTTTACCACCACTCTACACCTCTCCATGCTACCTCCTAGCACTCCTTTGTCATACCTAGCATCCTTTGGTCACTACTCTACTACACCTTGTCCACCACTTCATCCAACTTGGCCACCACTCTTCAAACTTGGCCACTACTCCTCCTGGGACTCTATATATACTCGAAAACACATACACCTTCACAACCCTCAAATTTTAACAACCTCACTCACTTGTTCTTGACCCATTTTGAACTAAAGAAGAGAAAGAGAAGAAATATAAGCTAAGGTTTAAAAAGAAAGAAGTTCTTGAATTCATCTCCAAGTTTTCAAGTCATAATAAGTAATTTTGACCCCTTTCAAGCTCTAGTAAGTCTTCACCTTGTTCTATAAACTCTTGTCTTGTTTTAGATCCTTAATAAGCTTTATTAGATCATGATAAGCCCTTGAACCACAAAGCATACGTTTGGTTTTCCTAAACCAAATGCATGCCTTAAAACCTTATTTCAAAACACTAATAAGCTATAAGGTATAAGCTGGTCCTAAAATCTATTTTAATAAGCTAACCTATCATTTTTATGAACTTTGAAGCCAATTCTAAAAGCCTTAACCCATCGGGTTAATAATTCTAAACCAAGCGTACCCTTTTTGGAGTATCGAGCTCGTAAGCTCTTTTTACAAGCTAAAAGATTGTTAAAGCATATAAATCCAACTTATTTTAGCTTATAGTAATAAGCTATAACCTGCAAAATACTTTTGAGATTGAAAAATACAACTATTATGAATTTTAGACTTAATTCGCAAATGTTTTCATGCAAAGGGGTATATATTGTAAATTTCTAAAACTTATAACTAGAGGGGCTGAAAATGTAAATATCCTAAAGTTAAAACTACAAGGACCTGTTTTGCCATGCTTGAAAGATAAGGGTTAAAAGTTTTAGAATTATATATAAAAGGTTTAAATTGTAAACTAATATATATACCAAGGATATATATTGTCATTTTGAATTCTTAAAGGTATAAAAATGTAATATTTTTATATTAATTATAAAAATATATTTAAACATTATAAGACTCGATTTTATTAAAACCCGACATATTTATCGTTTCACTCATCGATCGAAACATATAAAAACAATTATGTTATATATCTAACATAATTTATCATCCGCTAGCTTTTGAAGAAACTTAAAATGATAAAATCTTATCATTTAATCTATAACGTATCACGTTACTAGGGAATTTCATGTGAGGGGCTTCATTTGGGTAGACGTTTTGATGAGTTACTGGATTTACGATTTAAAGTGTCCTAGCTCCTCAAACGTTTACTACATGACCTCTGGATTATGATAGCCCGAACAGTGATACGATATTTTGACAAGTTAACTAACCAAAAACCGTTAAACTTTATGAAGTAAAGTTTTGGAATATAATCAATCAAACTAAGATTTGACATATTACCCTAGGTTGCATGACGAGGCTGTTTACTTCCATTTGAATTAAATTTCAAATCAATCAACTACCTTATATAAGTGAGTTCATAGTCCCACATTTACATGTTTTCTAAACTCCATGGGGAGATACATGCTATAAACTTGAATACAAGTATTTTCCAACTGTATGCTAACCTGATATATTATTGCCTAAGTACCTCCATTTGCCAAAAGGCCCCACCATCATGAACCGTTAATTACTTTGCGAAGTAAGCGCGAATGCCATGAATAGATCTATTGGGATTGAACTTACTCGTCCAGCATCTGGTACATACATGGCTAGCGGACGCATTTCATTTGAGGAACTCCTAGTATTTGGCAAAGCACCCGCTTAGGGCAATAACTTATGAATGACATTTACTTAAGGCTTCGGTGTCATGAGCTTAGTGCAATAATATAATATTGTTTACCATGATAATTGTATTACATTGACTTGTACTCAACTATTACATTTAAAACCTGTGAATTTCACTTAACCTTTGTGTTGACCTTTTTAGCATGTTTATCTCAGCAACCTATGACACGGAGTGGCATTGGACTTGAGGACGTCCAAAATTGTTACCATTCAAACTTTATACTTTCAATGTACTTTGGGACCTCTTTTGTAAAACTCTAAAATAATATTGAATGATAACTAAATTTTCCAAAACGTCTCTTTTGAGTCATTTTCTATGATTAAGATTGTTGATTCATGAAATAATACCCTAATTTAGCATCCGCTGCTATATGTCAAATAAGGAGGTGTTACAAATGTCATTGAAGAACTTTGAGAATTTTGCTTAGACTGTGAAGTACATTTGTCTTGGAATAGCATAATAATATCCCATAAGAATTGCTGATTACATCTTGTTGATCCCACTTGAATAGATCTTGCTTAGCTTGTAAAAGGCTTAGTTGTATTGAATAAATCCAAGACAACTATGATAGAAACTTTGATTATGAATATCAAAGACTATGCGGAATCTAGTCAATGATACTAAGAAGAATTATAATGAAACAGTAACACAAAATCAATAACAAAACTTATTACTAAACTTTCAGCCTCAATATAAAATGAACACTCTTAATAGTGTTAGGGTTTACAAAACCTTGAAGCTATAAACGACTGTGTAAAGATATATCAAACTACATGCCCTAGGACCTCTTTTTATACACCAAGGAGTCCTACATGGCTTACAATACATTCCTAAGTTATCATGATCTTCTATACAAATAACTTATACATATCTTTTACCAAAATAACTCATACTTATCCTGTAAGTAATCTTGATAAGCAATCTTCATCTTTATCCTTCTGACAGTAGAAAGTCTTCTAGCAGTTGTAATCTTTCAGCAGCTATAACTTTCATACCAGCAGCATTAACTTTTGTATAAGCAGCACCAACTGTGTACAAGCAGTAGTAACTACTTAGAATATTTTCTTTATTCTTCACTGGCAGTACTAAGTTAAACTAGCAGTACTAACTTTATGCTAACAGTTATAACTTTACTCTAGCAGTACTAACATATACTAGCAGTACTAAGTTACACTAACAGTAGTAACTTTTATACTAGTAGTATTAACTAGTTAGTAGGATTTCTTCTAAGTCTCTGAGCAGTCTTAACTTCCATTAGCAGTAGTAATATATACTAGCAGTAGTAACTAACAGTACTAACTACTTAGCATATTTTTCACTAAGATTACTAACAGCACTAAGTTATGCCTGACAGCAGTAACTCTAACCTTAGCAGTATTAACTCCAAGCAGCATCAAAAGGCTTTTAATCCCAACAATCCTCCCCTAAACTTGATGTTCATCTTCTGAATCTTCAAGTTTCATTAAACGTCTTTCACTATCACCAAGAGGATGCATTAAAACACTTCCAGGATTCTTTTGTTGTTTTACTAAAAGCTTTAGAAGTTGATACCTCATTTCATTCCATTGATCTACTTGAAGCTTCTTGTTGAGCATGCCAGTGATTGTTGCAGGTGTAAGTGGATATCTCCCTTCTACAAGCATAAAGATATGCAGGTTTTTAAATCTTACAAAATGCACTCCACTTGAAGAAAATAGCTTCCATACTGTTACATTGTGTCCTTCTAGACTTCTCCACACTTCACTTTCTATATCAGGCTCAAACATTACTTTTAGATCTCCCTAACATTTTCATGGCCTCCTCTGGCCTTGTATTCCCATGTTTAGCTCTTTTACCAAACTTCCAGAGTGTTTTATGTTTCCATGTCAATATTCTGAAGCATCTGAATCATAGATGAATACCTTTTTGAACTTCCATCAACTCTTATCAATTTAAAGTATCCTATCTTTCCTTCTTTGATGATTTTCCATTCAACTATGATTGAAGGTTTACTAGCTAGAGGTATAGCATCAATTGCTATTTCTTCATCAATAACAATCTCCATATGCTTTTTCATCTCTGCCTCCTCTTGATCATCATCTCCTTTAGCTTCTACATGTTCATCTATCTTCTGCTTCTTTGAATTATCAAATTCAAGTTCTTCTTTAGCTCTTTTAGAACTTCCTTCTGCTTTTGTCTCACTGCCTTTCACAAACTCTGTATCCATGTCTACAAATATGTTTACCCTTTTCATCTCTTTATCAAACATCTTCTGGATCTCATCATATCTTTTGCTCTTCAGTTGATTGTGTTTATATCCATCCATGTTTTTAAGGTAAGTAGACATTGTATTTCTCTTTTGTGCCTTAGTTGGTGGCTTGTTCCTTTTCTCTTAAGCTCTTAATGCTGCAAAGTGTTTCTCTCTTTTCTCCAAGAGTTCTATAAACAATTTTGATGTTTCTTCAATACCCAACTGTTCTTGTTCTTCTGCTTGCATTTGTTGGCATAATTGAAAGTTAGCATCTATCATTGCTTGTGTGTTATTCCATGACTCAATGAAAGCTATGTTGGTTTCTTTTTCTCTTTGTCTTGCAAGCTTATCTTCTTCTTCCAATTCAGCTTGTAGTTGAGCTTCAAGATTTCTAGCAACTTCTTCATCAAATGCAATTTGATCTTTCTTCTTCAAAGGTTTTTTAGGCTTAACCATTTTTGCCTTGCCTTTGTCTTTAGCCTGTAGAAGTTGTGATGCTTGTGAAGGTGATGTTGTTGTGAATTCACTTGGCTCTTGAACTACAACCCTTCTAGCCTTGGGTCTTGTAGTTGTAGTTGTTGTAGCAGTAGTTGTAACAGCCTTGGGTTTAGCTGCTTTGATTTCTATTAAGGTCTGAGCCAGAGTCAACTCATCAATAGTTGTTGTTGGAGCACTGGCAGTTGTAACATCAACACTAGCAGTAGTAACTACTTCACCAGCAGTAGTAACTGGATCAGCAGTACTAACATCCTTTTCAGCCATATCAACTTCTTTCTTTGCCATATCCAGAACACCAGTATCAAACATCAGATTATCATCACTCCTCCCCTGAGTCTCATCAATCAGTGTAACCTTTGCATCTTGGTCAATGTCAGCAATCTTCCTCCTCTGTTTGGATGCATCCTCCTGAGCACCCAAACTAGCATCATTAGAGGATTCTACCCTTCTAGCTGAACCAACCTTCCTTAACCTTTTGAGCCTTGGAGTTCTTGACTTCCTTCTCTTTTCTAATTGCTTGACTCTCTGCTTTAAACCAACAATCTCCTTTGCTTGAGCAATCTTTGCTTTCTCCAAATCAAGAACCTTCTTTTGTAGGTTGGTACATAAATTCATCAATTCAAAAAGTTGCAGTCTATCCTCACCACTGAGAAGTAGATCATTGGAATGTAAAGGTACACTTGCCACATTAGCAGCTTCATCTGCTATAGGTTCATCACTTCATGAAGGTATCTCATTCCCCTTTTTCTGTTTCCTCCTTGGTTTTTGTTTCTTCTAGGGTTGAGATGTTGATGGTTGAGTAGTAGTAGGTGTATGTTTTAGAACAGTTGGTATTTCTGAACCCTCACCCATTTCATCAGAAGCTTGAACCATCATAGTTTGAAATAGAGGGGTGATTCTCCCAAAAAAACCTTTTCATTCCCTCTTCATATTAGCAAAAATCTTCTTTGTGTGACAGGGTGTAACATTGATCCCTTTATGTGTTGACATATCACCAAGTTGTTGATTTATAAATAATTAGATAAATCTTAGATACATCAAGAACTTAACCCCACCCTCCAAGTTCTTTACCATACAGTCAAAAATGTACTTGGAAAAGTTGAATTTTTGGTTTGTGGCAAGATAGATGATAGCAGATGCCATAGTGCTACTAAATTCATTCCAAGCTGTAGACTTAGCACTAAGGCATTACAGAATTGTATGGATAAGAAATTTCCATTGAGGTGAGAAATAAGCTTTATAGAATGTAAGCTTTTGTGTAAGATTTTCATACCCTATGAGTGTCACCTGTTCAAAAATTGCATCATTTGGCAGACATTCAGTACCTTCAGCATCTTCAAACTTAAGATCACTTCTTACACTCGTCTCAGTGATAATCACCTTATTCTTATCCACTAGGGCTTGTATCTGACGTTCCCCATTAACTGTCTTAGCCTTGGCAGTTGTTCAGAACTGTTCAATACATGTATTATAGATGGTAGGTTTAACTGCTAACGCATATTTGATGGGGTTAGCATTCAGAAAATCAATGATTTGCTCAAACCCCTCACTTTATTTAGGTTTATCTAAGAATGCGACTAGATTATGTGTTTCAGCGAACTTTAGGGTCGACATTGTGATGGGGTTTGATGATTAAAGATGAAATTGAGTTAGGGTTTATGATTAGAGAGTATAACAAAGATTGAAATCGATTGAATGATTGATTAAAACCCTAAATTGAAGTATTTATGAAATTCCCTTCAACAACATTAACTTGAACTAGCAGTAGTAAGTTAAACCTAACAGCATTAACTAACACAGTAGTAGTAACCCAGCAGTAGTAAGTTATGTCTAACAGCATTAACTTAACCAGCAATAGTAGGTTTATGCCTAGAAGCATTAACTAATATTGGCAGCAGTAAGTTTATGCTTAGTAGCATTAACTTATGCCTAACAGCAGTAAGTTTAAGCTTAGCAGCATTAACTTTGATACACCAGCATTAACTCTAATTTCATTCCAAAAAGCATTCCCATCATGAATTTTGACTCTCTCAAGCTCTCTTTCTGTTTTTAATCTCACAATATCTCTCATTTCTTTTTCTCACCAATTCACTCTATCTGTTTTTATATCACACAGCTCTTTTTTTGTTTTTAGCTCACTATATCTCTCATTTCTTTTTCGCACCAATTCACTCTATCTATTTTTATATTATCCTAAATCAAGAATCCTTTAAGACAATTTTGTACAAAATTCCATCAATTCCTTTAGTTTCATGCTGTCCTCCCCACTTCCAAGTGTGTTAACTCTTGAGAGAGGTGGATCATTAGACTGTTTGGATGCAGCCTCAAATCTAATTTAAGCTTCTACACCCCCAATATGGTATCTTGGCACTTGGGACCACTACCTGAATCAGTTCCTTGATGAAAAGACTCATTAAGTGTTGCCATGGATTAGGTCCTATATATGTTACCACTGTCCTGCTCTGCTTCTAAGCTAGAAGCAGTAGTGGCAGCCCTTTCCATTCTGTCTTCCCACTCCTTAATGACAGTCTCATCTGCTACAAGGGGAATAGGTACACTAGACTGAGATATCTTAGTGGCCCTTTTGGCTTTCCTAGGTTTTTGAGTCTTTTTGGGTTAAGATAATGATGAAACAGTGATTGGTTCAAGATTAGGTAATGAAGCAGTTGTAGATGTGTGTTAGGGTTCAGTGGGATTTCCTGACCCTTCACCCACTTCTGCTTGTTGTTATGCAGCTTTTCCATTTTATTACTAACATCCTTTGTGTATAATCAGCATCATATTAACACAATTAACCTCCCCTCAGTCAATACTTCAGAGGTTAAGCATTCCAATACTTGCAATCAGATATTGAAATCTGCTAACATCAAATGCCTTTGTGAGTAAATCTGCAACATTATGATCAGTGTGAATCTTGATCACTTGAATTAATCTCTTCTCATATGAATCCCTGATGAAGTGATGTCTAATCTCAATGTGCTTAGTCTTTGAGTGAAACACTGGATTCTTAACTATGCAGATGGTGCTTTCATTGTCAATGAAAATTTTGGTATTCATAAAGTTGTATCCATAATCAAGAAATTGATTTTGGATCCATAATACTTGTCCACAACAACTAGATGCAGCTACATACTCTACTTCAATAGTAGAGTTGGCAACTACTGTTTGCTTCTTGCATTGCCATGAAATCAATCTACTCCTAAGAAATTGACAACCTCCTGTTGTGGATTTCTTGTCTAAACTTGCACCAGCATAGTCACTGTCAGTATAAGCTTCCAAGTCAAATGGTGAGTCCTTAGGGTACAAAGGCTTAATTTAAGTTGACCTTTCAAGTATCTAAAGATTCTTTTCATAGCATGAAGATGATAAACTTTAGGTGTGACTTAAAATCTTGCACAAGCACATACAACAAACATTATATCAGGCCTTGAAGATGTTAAATACATCAATGAGCCAATCATTGATCTATATAAATGAACATCAACATCTTAAGCATTTTCATCCTTCATCAAAGGCTTTAAAGTCTCTATGGGTGTACTTGTTGTCTTCACAGTTGAAAAACCAAACTTCTTCAAAATTTCATCCATATATTTGTCTTGACTGATGAAAATCCCATCATCTTTCTGTATTACTTGCAGTCCTAAGAAGAATGTGAGCTCTCTCATAGAACTCATTTGGAACTTCTTATGCATCATCTTTTCAAACTCAGTACACATCTCCTTCCTTGTAGACCCAAAAATGATATCATCAACATATACTTGAACTAGTAGAATATCACCTTTAACCCTTTTAATGAACAAAGTCTTATCTATCTATCCTCTATGAAATCCATTATCCAATAAATAGGTAGATAATGTCTCATACCAAGCTCTAAGAGCTTGGTGTAGACCATATAATGCTTTTTCTACCTTATAAACTCTATCAGGGAACTCTGGATCTTCAAACCCTAGAGGATGATAAACATAAACTTCCTCTTCAATCTTTTCATACAGAAATGCACTTTTCACATCCATTTGGTACAGAACAAAGTCTTTGAATGAGGTACATGCCAAGAACAGCCTAATTGCTTCAATTCTAGAAACTGGAGCAAAAACCTCATCATAATCTATTCCCTCTTCTTGAGTGTAACCCTGTGTAACCAGCCTTGCCTTATTTCTAATCATAATACCTCTCTCATCTTTCTTGTTCTTGTAGACCCATTTTGTTCCAATGGCCCTCTTGCCGTATGGTAAATCAACCAAAGTCTAAACCTTCTGCAATTTAAATTGTAGAAGCTCATCCTGCATTGCTTCTGTCCAACTTGGATCTGTTAAAGCTTGAATCACCTTCTTGGGTTCTACTTGAGATAGAAAACAAGCAAATAGACAATTCTGAAAGTCTTTGTGGTTTATCCTTTGTTGCACTAAACTAAGCATACCAAGGTTAGTCAAACTCTTTGTCATCCTTCTGGTTTGAGGTGCTGAATGTATATCTCCTATGATTTGTTCAACTGGATGATCCTTGTGAACCCTAGTAGTTGGAATAGGACTGACAGGGATATTAGTATACAAATTAGTCATGTCAGCCTCTGCACCAATACCTTCATCATCATCTGAATAGACAATCTCTTCCAAATCAGGCATATTTGGATCATCAGTGCATCCAATGACTATATTTTCATCAACAACATTATCTTCTATGCCAGCAGCATTAACATTTGAACTAACAGTATTATTATTGTTAGTGCTGTTAGCATTTTTATCCTGCACTTGATTAACTCTTGGCTCCTCTGTATTTGGCACCTCACTATCTTTATTCTCTGGATATTCAGCATCCTTCTTTTCTTCCTCCCCTGATGGTTTGAATCTAGCATCAGGAGAATCCTTTGAACTAGAAGAGAATTGTGGATCTTGAGTCAAAAATGGTAGCAGTATGTAATCTTTGCCAGGTATTGTCTCCATTCTAGCTTTACCTGAACCATCACATACTTTTGTACACTCCCTTAGATCTTTAAGCTCAGTTGTTTTAAACTTAATTAAAGAACACCAATCCTCAATTCTATATGATTAGTATATAACGGTTACCACATGTAACAGGAATCAAAGATCCTTGAGGCTAAACCACACAACAAATAGACGTCTACATCTCACCTACACTCAGGGGAAGCATATGAAAAGTTGTTTAACAATTGGAACCTTTTAACCAATCATCTCTATCACTAATTATACCAATCAATCCAAAATAAGCCTTTTTAAACATTTAAGAACAATTTAAACCAAAATCAATCGGTTTGCTTCCGCTTGTCAACTCTTTCTTTTGCATCTTTCCAACCTCTGCTTGTTCTTCACATTCAATCTGAGTGCCAATCTTCATCCAAGTGCAATTTGACTTTCTCTTAATGGCTTTTCTCAGTCATAACTATTTTGCCTTGCCTTTGTCTTTTGCATGTGAAGAAGAAACTATTGTGTAAATTGCAGTGCTTTCTCCTCCTGACATGAAAGAAAATTCTTTTGCCTTTGGTCTTGTACTGGCAACAATAGTAGTAATTGTTGTGGCAACAGTTATAATAGCCTTTGGTTTAGCTGCTTTGATCTCTATTAAGGTTTTAGCCAGAGTCAACTCATCAACAGTTGTTGTAGCACTGGCAGTAGTAACTACTTCACCAGCATAGTAACGATTAAGCAGCACTAACTAGAATGGAGTTGTCGTTTAAGCAGTCACTAACTCAAAAGCTCTTCAAATACCTCACACCATTAAGAACATCATTATCAAACAACAAGTCTATCATCATTTGCTTTTTTTAGTCACATCATCAAGGTCACATTCTGCATCATCATCAAATCAACTATTTTCCTTTCCTATCAGATGCATCCTCCTAAGTACCAAACAAACATCATAGAGGATTCTACCATGCTTCGCTGAACCAACCCTTCCTAACCTTTCAAGCCTCAAAGTTCTTGACTTCTTTCTCTTTCCTAACTGCTTACTTTCTTCTTTAAACTAGCAATCTCCTTTGCTTGAGCAGTCTTTGCTTCCTCCAAATCAAGAACCTTCTTTTATAGACTGGTACATAAACTCATCAATTTGTCAGTTGCAATCTATCCTCACCACTTTGAGGTGGATCATAGGAAGGTATAACATGTTCCTCAAGTAGCCTCTCAGGAATATGCTTTGTAGGGACCACTGTCTTTATCTATTTACTTCCAGACTGTGTCATTGAGGCTTAATGAGATGGTTAAGTATAATAGGTGTGGAATAGGAAATCAGTAGAGCAGCTAATCCTTCCCCATGTCCTTCACGAGCCTGAACCATCATAGTTTGAAATAGAGGGGTGATTCTCCCAGAGAAAACTTTTTCGTCCCTCTTTATATTAGCAAAAATCTTCTTTGTATGGGAAGGTGTAACATAAATCCCTTTATGTTTGGACATTCCTTCAACTTGTTTGTCCAGGAACACTTGCACAAACCTTGGATACATAAGAAATTAACCCCACCCTCCAAGTTCTTCATCATATTATCAAAAATATACTTGGAAAAGTTAAATTTTTTGTTTGTAGTAAAAAAAAAGGACACAGATGATAGCAGATATTTTGTTGTGGAGTCCTAGCAACACTAAATTCCCTCTTAATACCCTTCATTTCACAGAACTGATTCATGGTCTTATTCTTGAATTCAGTCCCATTGTCACATCTGATCACTTTTACCTTAAGGTCTATTAGATTTTCTATGTCTGTAATAAATGTTTTAAGGATTTTACTAGTTTCATCCTTAGTGGCAAAAAAGAAAACCCAACTAAACCTACTATAGTCATCTGTGACAACTAGGCAGTACATCTTTTTCATTAGACTCTTTACAAATGTTGGGCCAAATAAATCCATATGCAACATTTGTAAAGGTTGGCTGATTGAACTGACTATTTTGGTCTTACAAGAAGCTCTTTGTTGCTTTCCCTTCTGACAGGCAACACAGGTTTGATTAATTTCAAAAAGTTTTGAAGGTAAACCTCTTACAAGGTTTCCCCTCACTAGTTTATTCATAGTTTTGAAATTTATATGTCCAATCCTCATATGCCAAAGATTAGATTAATCTAATGTGGCCTTTGCAAAGAGACAAGTTAGACCTCCTAAAGGAACAATATTCTTTAAATCAACACTGTACATGTTATCTTTTCTAGGAACTCTAAGCAAGACATGATTTTCATCAAGTAGCTTAAAGTCAGGAGACAAAACAACACATTCAGTGTCTGTAAAAAGAACACTGTTTTTCTTGTCACACATTTGTGAGACACTAAAAAGGTTAAACTTAAGCTCCTTAACAAAGTACACATCTTCAAAATCCAATTTACATGTACTGATTTTACCTTTACCAGTGATTTTACCTCCTTTGGGATCTCCTCCAAAGGCAACAAATCCACCATCAATTTCTTCATAATCTGAGAGGTAGGACTTGTTTCCAGTCATGTGCCTAGAGCATCCACTGTCAATTACTACTTTTTCCTGCAATTCTAGTTGTGGATTGCCCTGCACAAAAGGTAAGAAAATCAGGCTCTCTTGGGGACCCAAGCCATTACAGACTTGGATCTGCCTTGTGCATCAATATAGTCAAATCTTTTAAAGTTCATTAATGCACCATTGTGTCTGGAGACATGATCTAAAACTTTTTGTTTTGGTCTCCAAACCCAACATGTTGAGGCCTTAACAGCATTAGCCTCATGTCCCTTATTATCACTTACTACTGCTTTTGGCCCAGTAGTAGTAACATTTCTTCTAACAGTATTAACTTTTTTATTTAAATTATTGTTCTTATTTGTTGTAAACTTGTTTAAGGGCCTTCTAACATGTAAATGTGCTCTTTTAAAAACATTTGATAGGTCTTAGGTAGGCAGTATTAATTGGTCTGGCAATATTAACTGATACTGCTGCTTTTGAAGAGTTTTGCCTAGCAGTATTAAGTGTTTTATAGCCAGATTTCATTAAGACTGCTTTTGGAATAAAATTTCCTTTTGGATGAGGGTGAGTCAATCTTTGAGAATTTTGGTGATTCACCCTACTAGCATTGTTCCATACAGGTTTTTCCACCATTTTCTTTTCATAAAAATCACAATCTTTGATTAAATGGTTAAAACTGTCACACACATAGCAAGCTTTATTTTTAAACTCAAAATTACTTCCTAATTTCTGAGTCATCAAATTATTCCAGTTTCTCTTGTTACCTCTAGGATTTTGACTGTTTTTTTTCTAGGGTATTTAGCTTGCTTATTATTCTTTACCTTCTTAACTGACTCCCTAGGTATTTTCACATGCTCATTAGATTTAACAAATTCTACTTTAGCAAAACTAGGTTTTCTCTGTTTAGACTTAAACTCAGTCTCATTCTCATCCTCACTGTCAGATATCCAGTCTTCAATAAGTGGTTCACTAATAGACTTAGGTTTTGACTCACTAGTCTTAACTTTACTAGTTGCAACTGCAGGCACACTAGTTATTGACTCACTAAAAACATATTCTTCCTCATCAGCAAGTACCAAATTAGGTTTAGGGGGCATGAAGTTTCCAGTATAGGGAGGTGGAACTGCATAATACCCTTTACATGTTTTGTACTTATCATTCACCTGACTATCAAACACTTGACTATCAACCACTTGACTATCATACCCTACACCAGTCTTGTGCTTATCATTTAATTGAATCTCTAACAGTTTGCTTAGATTCTTAGATGAATTTTCAAACTTTTCTAAGGTAAGTTTTAAATCATCTCTTTCCTTTTTAGCTTTTTCAAATTTCTTTCTAAGCTCTGTTAGTGCATTATCTCTCAACATAATATCAAGTTTTAAAATCTTTATGTCCTCTTAAAAAACAACCTCATTCTTTTTATACACATCTAGTCTAGCCTCTACAGATTCTAGACCTGCTTTATAAGCTCCTACATTTAATTGAGACTTATTAAAATCTTTTGTCAGATTATCATAATGTTCTTTGAGAGTTTCATAAGATTTTAAACATGATTTAGAACAAGTAGGTACCTCAGAATCCGAGCTTCAAGAACTTGAAGAACCTGAAGATGTATATGCCATAAGTGCAAAGTTTGTAGGTCCTTCTTCAGCCTGGTAACTCCAGTCATACCCAAGTCCATCTTGAGCCACCAAAGCTTTTGTCTCTGTTGTTTCCACTATCACATTCCTCCTTACAGGTTCTCTGTTCATGTTCTCCCTTGGAGCCCTGCACTCCCTTGCAAAGTGGCCCCTTTTATGACAGTTATAGCATTCCACCTTTGATTCTTTAAACCCTATGGTCTCAGAACCATTGGCACTAATCTTCCTTCTAGTCTTATTTAGGAATCTTCTGGCTCTCATGGTCAGCATAGCCATCTGCCACTTTAGATCCATCTTTTCCAAGTCATCAGCATCAATCTGTTATAAGTCCTCATTATCTAATTGTGGACTGTTAGATTGGTTTGCAAAGAAAGAATACATCACAGCATCACTCATACTATCAGTATTGGCAGAGTGAGAACCATGAGCTTGATTGGAACTGCCAGAGTTATTGGAAGACATAAAAGCCACATTTTGTGAATTTTGGTTTGAGCTTGATGACCCTTTAACTTTAGTTTCATAAATCTTCAAATTGTTGTATAGGTCATCCATGCTTAAGGTGTCTAAATCAGGTTTGTTCCTCTAGATCAAGGTATGAGTCTTCCATTCTGATGGGAAACTTCTTAAAAACATTAGATTCATATCTTCTTGAGAAATAGTTTCACCCAAAATTTCTAGCTGACTAATAAGCTTTTGAAGCCTATCATAGGTTTGATCAAGTCTTTCTAAGCTTGATCCATTGAAATTCTCATATTGTTGCTTTAGAAGTGTCTTCTGAGTTTTCTTTGACTCCTTATTACCTCTAAACATTTTCTCTATAGCTTCCATCAGAGTCTTGGCACATTTGTAGGTATTAAACTTTAGTTGATGTTCATTTGGAAGAGCTATCAACAATGGTGTTGAAATTTAGTTGATGTTCATTAGGGAGAGCCATCAACAGAGTACCTCTTGCCTTTAACTCATTCTTCCTTGCTAGCTTAAGTTCTGCAGTAGTAGGAGATATTGTTGTCTCAATACCATCAATAGTTCTCGTTGGCAGAGGTGAGTCACCATTTAAGATTACTTCCCAAAGAGCATAATCAGTCATAGAAGAGTACTGATCAAGTCCTATCTTCAAAGCTCAAATATAGCCTGGAGATTGAGCACCAGAAGTTTTACAACAGCAACCATTAGTGCATATACTGACTCTATGTTTTCACAAACAAATAGATCTGGTATGTGTAGATTGTTTCTTCTTATTCAAAGTCTCTCAACAAGCTCTGATACCACTTGAATAGATCTTGCTTAGCTTGTAAAAGGCTTAGTTGTATTGAATAAATCCAAGACAACTACGGTAGAAACTTTGATTGAATATATCAAAGACTATGCGAATCAAGCTATGATAACATAAAAAAAGAATAAACAATAAAATAGTAAAAAAACAAAATGTATATTCCAACCTTAAGCTCAATATATAATAAGAACACTCTTGATAGTGTTAGGATTATAGAAACCTTGAAGCTATAACAAAGCAGTTTCTAGATGATACATGTATGAGATAAGATGATATAATTTAAACCTAATGTCCCTAGACCATCCTTTATACACCAAGGAGTCCTACTGGCTTACAATCCATTCCTAAGTTATCATGATCTTCTAATCAAATAACTTATACGTATCTTTTACAAAAATATATTATACTTATCACATAAGCAGTACTAACATATATACTAACAGTACTAACTTAACTCTAGCAGCAGAAACACTCTAACAGTCTTAACTTTTACACTAGTAGTTGTAACTTTACTCTAGCAGTAGTAATGACTTAGAATATTTCCTGCAGTCTTCACCAGCAGTAGAAACATAACCAGCAGCAGTAACTTCCATATTAGTAGCAGTAACTTCATAACCGGCAGCAGTAACTTCAACAGCACTAAAAAGTCTTTTAATCCCAACAAAAAACCAAATCATCTCTTAAAAAAACCATTGCTTTTGCCGATGAAGGTAGCAGTAACTCCGATACTGAATAAATTATTGCCCGAATGGATGCCATGACCCTGAAGATGGATGCTCAGTACAAAGAACTCCAATCCAATGCTAAAAAAACAAAACCCGATCTTAATGAAGATGACATACCCATGTCTCATGAAGAAGAGGCTAAATTTATGCGAACTTTTTGAAAGACTCATTTTTACAATGATTACCGCGACCAAGACTTAAATTGTGATAATTGGCGTTCCAACGAACGAAGTAGTTACAACCGGGACAACTATCGATCCAACACCGATGATAAATCCTATGACCTTCAAACAATTTAACGATTTCACTGAAATCTCACAATCAACCACGCTTTTGTTAAAGAAACATCATGGATCTAAAACCCAACTCAAAATGTAGCTAAAATCATCAAGCCTCCATCCAGAACCTTGAAACTAAGTTTGACACATTTGCTGACAAGCAATCTGGTCGACCTTGTGGATCTCTTCCAAGTAACACTCAACCGAATCCAAAAAGGCACAATTCCAAAGCCTGTCAACCACCGCAATCTTGTAATGAGCATGTGAATGCCGTGTTCACAAGAAGTGGTAAATCTTATAACCTACCAATTAACCCAAATGATCAACAAGACAATTCTGAAACCACTGTCAATTTTGATAATGATGATGAAGACGAACCTACACCACAACCAAAAACCCAAGATCCCAAACCAGTCAAAGAAACTCTGTTACCCAAACCGTACAAACTAAAAATCCTGTATCCTCAACGTCTAAGGAAAGAAAAAATAGAAGCCCAATACGGAAAATTTCTCAACATGATCCGCGCCGTTCGAATCATTGTACCTCTTATCGAAGTCTTAGCCGGAATGCCTAATTATGACAAGTTTCTCAAGGAACTAATAAGCAACAAACACAAAATCAAACAAATTTCTGCCACTTTCTTAAGCTATGAAAGTTCAGCAATGATTCAAAATAAAGTTCCACAAAAACTTGGAGACCCCAGAAGTTTCCTTATTCCATGTAATTTCAACAAAACTTTCTCCTGTAATGCTTTAGCCGACCTAGGTGCTAGCATTAACCTTATGCCGTATTCATTATATGCAAAACTATCTCTTAAAACTCTCAAACCTACCAAAATGAGCGTGAGACTAGAAGACAGATCATTCTAACTCCCCTGTAGAATAGCTGATAAATATGCTTTGTTGTGAGGTTGTTAAATAACACCTTTCCAACCGATTTTTGTTAATCTTGAAATGGAGAAGATAGTTTTAAGATTCCTCTCATTTTTGGGAAGTGACGACCAATTTCTTCACACTGCTGATGCAGTTATTCGAGTTAAACGGAAACAACTCAATCTTGGAGTTGGAACTGAACAAATAATCTTCAATATCGATTCTGTGATAAAACACTCATATTTGAACGATGATACATGTTTCAGTATCGATGTCATTGATGAAATCTTAGAAGAAGATTTTGATGCTCTTCTAGACGAAAGTGATATTTAAAATCCTCCATTCCATCAAAGGAACCCTTCTCAAAGAAGAAATCTTTGTTGAATTCAACGAATTCATGGCAATATCTGTCCATGAAAACTCTGACTCTGAATCTGATACCGAAGAACCTCCATTCGAAAAAATCACCATCAATACAGACTAGAAAATCAAGACATCGTGAATTAAGAACCCCTACGATCTTGAACTTAAATACCCCTTCCTGATAATCCTGGAATATAGTAATTCCTAGGAAGAACCTTCTTTTCTTCATGTTATCATATCATCTTAGCTTTCTAAAGAAAAGAAAAACAAACTTGTATCCGTCCTTAAAAAGCACAAAGAAGCCTTTGCTTATAAAACCACATATATTCCTGGTATTTTCCCTTCATTCTGTAAACACAAGATACAACTTCTGGATGACAAGAAACATGTTGTCTAAAAACAAAGAAGGTTGAATCCAAACGGCAGAAGTTGTCAAGAAAGAATCGTGAAACTCCTTGGATACCGGTAACATTTATCAATTGCCGATAGTCCCTTGGGTTAGTCCTATTCACTGTGTACCAAAGAAAGGTGGTATTATAGTTGTCACCAACGAAAATAATGAACTTGTTCCAACAAGAAACTGTTACGGGTTGGCGAGTATGCATCGATTATCATAAACTCAATGAAGCAACCGCAAAAGATCATTTCCCTTTGCCGTTTATGGATCAAATGTAAAAAAAGACTCGCATGAAAAAAATATTATTTGTTTTCATGTAAAGGTTTTTTATGGATATTTTTTCAAATTCCTATCGATCCTAATGATCAAGAGAAAACAATGTTCACATGACCTTTCAGAACATATGCTTATAGGCGAATGCCTTTCGGGCTATGTAATGCTCCTGTCACATTCCAAAGGTGCATGTTGGTCATCTTTCATGATATGATTGAAGAATCAGTCGAAGTATTCATGGACGATTTCTTCGTCTTCGGAAATTCTTTCGAAACATGCCTAAACAACCTCGATAAAATGCTCCAACGTTGTAAGGATGCTCATCTTGTCCTTAACTGGGAAAAATGTCACTTCATGTTCAAAGAAGGAATTGTGCTTGGACACAAAGTATCTAGTGCAGGACTTGAAGTCGACAAAGCAAAGATCGACGTGATCTCAAAACTTCCACCCCCTACTAATAGTTAAAGGGTATTAAGAAGCTTTATCGGACTTTTTTTAAGTTTTTTTGGACATGCCAGTTTTTACTGATGTTTCATTAAAGATTTCTCGAAAATTGCTCGACCTCTAACTAAACTGCTCGAAAAAGATACTCTATTTGAGTTCGACGACGAATGTTAAAAAGCTTTTGAATCATTGAAAGAGAAACTCACATGTGCTCCTGTGATCGTAAGCCCAAACTGGAATCTTCCATTTGAACTTATGTGTGATGCAAGTGATTTCGCTATAGGAGCCGTCTTAGGTCAAAAAGATGGTAAAAACTTTCACCCGATCTACTTCGCAAGCAAAACCCTTAACTCCGCTCAACAAAAATACACCGTAACCGAAAAAGAACTTATGGCTGTAGTTTTTGCATTTGACAAATTCAGATCCTATCTTATTCTCTCAAAAACTATTGTTCACACTGATCATTCAGCTCTAAGGCACTTATTTAAAAAGCAAGATGCTAAACCACGCCTTATTCGATGGATTTTACTTCTGCAAGAATTCGACATAGAAATCAAAGACAGAAAAGGAACAGAAAATGTTGCAGCCGATCACTTATCTTGAATCGAAAACGATGAAACAAGCGATGACAGTGAAGTCGATGATAACTTTCTCGGAGAAACTCTTATGGAAATCAACATAAACGAACCTTGGTTCGCAGACTTCGCAAACTACCTAGTCGGTAATATTATACCAAAAGGGATGACATATCAACAAAAGAATAAATTCTTCTCTGACCTCAAACACTACTTTTGGGAGGAACCTTATCTCTTCAAAGTATGCTCAGACGGTATGATCAGACGTTGTATATCTGGACTAGAAACCCGAACCATTTTAGATCAATGTCACCACGGACCAACAGGTGGACATTATGGACCAAACATAACTGCTAAAAAAGTCCTTGATTCAGGATTTTACTGGCCAACAATCATCAAAGAAGCTCATACTCTAGTCCGCTTATGTGAAGCATGTCAAAGGACCAGAAATATATCAAAACGTGATGAAATGCCCTTAAACAACATTCAAGTATGTGAAATTTTTGACATATGGGGTATCGACTTTATGGGACCATTCCTAAAATCATATAAGTTTGAATACATTCTAGTCGTTGTTGATTACGTATCTAAATGGGCCGAAGCTCAAGCTTTACCAACCAATGATGCCCGAGTAGTAGTCGCTTTTCTAAAGAAACTATTCTGCCATTTCGAAATGCCCAAAGCTCTAATCAGCGACCGAGGTACTCACTTCTATAACAAAATAATGGAAAAACCCATGAAAAGATATGGAGTTAATCACCGTTTCTCTACATCTTATCACCCTCAAACTAGTGGTCAAGTTGAAAACACGAACATAGCTCTTAAAAGAATTCTTAAAAAAACTGTTAAAGACAATCATGTTATTTGGTCAAGAAAACTCGATGACGCTCTGTGGGCTTTTCGCACTGCCTACAAAACACCTACCGGTACTACACTATACAAACTAATATATGGAAAAAACTGCCACTTACCATTTGAAATTGAACACCGTGCATACTGGGCACTGAAAATTACAACCCATATCTCATCGCTGCTGGTGAGAAAAGAATGTTTCAGTTATACGAATTAGATAAACTTAAACACCAAGCTTATAAAAACTCTCGTCTATACAAGGAAAGAACCAAAGTCTGGCTTAACAGAAAATTAAGAATGAGAAAGGAATTTAAACAAGGAAATAAAGTCCTGCTCTTTCACTCAAAATACAAATTTAAACAACTAAAACTCAGATCCTAATGGTTAGGACCTTATGTAGTGAAACATTAATATCCATCAGGATATGTTGAACTTTATGGAAAAGATGGAAAGACGTTCATAGTCAATAGCCACTGACTCAAACTATATCACAAAGAAGACAAGGACCCAAGGGAAGCAGTCACTCCCTTTTTCCCAAACTAATAACTCCTGAAATACGAGTCTAGCTAACAACTCTCTTAAAAATTAAGCGCTTCTCGGGAGGCAACCCGTGCTTTCACTTAAGTGTGGAGGAGTTCCTCCTCCATTCTTCTACTAATATTATTTATTTTCTAAAAAAACAAAAATATTTTCTTTTTATGTGCTTTTGTATATTTACTCTTATGCAGGTAATTTAGCTCGAAGATATGGAAAATTACGACATATGCTCAAGATAGCTCTACCTCAGCTATGCATTTCTCTATGCCCGGGGAAGTACCGTTTTCCCTTAATTTTCCCTATTTTATCTCTATTATCAGTTATCACATTAAGGGCAATATTCAACTTAAGTGTGGAGGGGAGCCAAATAGAAAAAATTAATCATATCCCTTTATGTTTTCCCTGTTAATTTTTTTTAACTGATATTTTATGAAAAATCTTAATTATATATGCTTTCAAAAGTAAAAAATACTCTTAGTAAGGCAAATCCAACCGGATTGACATT
>BQNB010113472.1:8303-21932 GCA_026074375.1 Tanacetum coccineum
ATGGCTCACTAAGGTATTTGGGGACTGTCCAAAGACCATTCTTAACTTTGTTGTAATCAGTTTAAAATTTTCAATGTATTTAACTAATCCTACTTATCAACCGCGCAATTGGAAGAAACATAAAACTGTACAGTAAATAATAATGTGTTAGAATAGACTAACATACATACTATGGTCATTTCTCAACCGAATGAAAAGCATCGTAATCGAAACTATCGTATTCATTGTCTTCATCTTCTTCTTCAAGCTCAAAATCTTTCGTATACTCTTCATCAAAGTTTCGATTAGATAAATGATTTAGATTTTAGGTAAATGATATACAGTAAATGATATGGATTATGGCGGGAGTGAGGGAGGAAGAAAGGCCTCACAAGGACCAACCGCGCAATAGGAAAACGAAAAAAATAAAGGAACAGCAAATGTTACTATATTAACAAAGTGGTCAGGGACCAACGACGCAACACGAAATAATAGTGAAAAGATGATTTTGCCCTTCAACAAAAACATGACGTGGTAAGGATAATGACGGAGATACCGTTGTTACCCATAACGGAATGCCAGGGACCAAACGAGTAACTACAGTGTCAAATAGGGACCCAGTATGAGAGTCCCCGTTATCTAGGGACCAAACGGGCAAACAGGGTAGAGTTTGGGGACCAACAATGTAATTTACCCTATAATGAATATACACTTATATTATTATATACACTAATCGAGTATTCACTATATATAATAAATATACTCTTATATTATTATACATATATTGATAAAGTAATATCTAAGTGTATACGTGTGTGACCCCGTACGCTCACGTATTCCTAGCTGTATAAATATTCGTATGACATGAGCACAAACCAACAACTCCCACTTGAGAATGTTAGTCATAGAATATAACATACTAACATTGACGAATAGTCTAGCAACATCATCAATGCTCCCAGAAATACCTGAGTATGGTTTCAGTAAACATCTCAGCCATCTATGGTTCAAGTTAGTTTTATCCTTTTGTTTCAGATACAATGTTAAATATAGATATGGATCAAAAGTCATTCTGTAGTTTAATGATTCTATTTCTCGCTTCTGTATTGATCATGATTACCAAATGTAAAAAGAATCATCTTAACCATACTTTGGGCGCGGCCACACAAACATCTGATTAACCTAACGAGGGCCCCAGTAAGTATCTAACTCCCAAACAAGTCTAAGGATGAACATAACTTTCACCATGTGTGTAATGCACCCAATGACGTTGATCCATAAAGTGATTTACACAGGTGGGGTATCCAATATTCAACCTCATTGAATAACATGTGAAGTTGGCAGAATCATCTTACATATTCTCCATAATACAACCAAACACTCACATTTGCCTTATCTTAACAATATTCCCATATTGTTAACTGGTAATGGACATAGTTTAGAACAAATAAACTTATTCAAGGATTTAAACATGCAAATATAGAACACAGTAGTATAAATGAAAACGATCATACCATGCATGTTAATTCATTGTTTAATACAACTACTTACAGTTCCATCATCCAAATATCAAATAAGATCAGTGCATGACGATCCTGGTTAAATACTAATGTCTTATCCCCAACAATCATCATTGGTGATAAGGCATAGGTTCCATGAACAACTCAACTAGGTTATGATCTTGTAGAACTTTGAGAATACTTATTTCAAAAATTTACGAACTGTAAAATTCTTTGAATAATATGATGATTTTTATTTTGCAAGTGTGCACTCACTTATAAGTATTAGTCACATTACATTTCATAATATGTATACGCACAACAACCTAATAAAGATAATCATCTCAACATTTTTTCAAACCGTAAAGCATTCTTATTCTTTTAATATAGTGTTATGCAACTATGCTTTTAAACCAAGCATATGTAGCCAGTAATGTTGATTCCACTTCAATAAATCGAATTCCTTATGCTTGTTTAAGGTTTAGTTATATTAGATAAATCTAACACAACTATAGTAAAAGCTTTGTTTAAATGTATTAAAGATTGTACGGAATCTAATCTTTAATATTAAGAAGAATTATCAATGAAACAGTAAAATGATGAACATATAATTCAACAAATAAGCTCCAATATTATTAATGATAATAATACGAATACTCTCAAAGTATTAGGGTTACAAAGATCTTGAAGCTAAGAAAAAGATACGACTAAGATTGATTTGATTTGGTATGGTACGTATTGGTATATCAATCTCTATGCCCTAGGACCTCCTTTTATACACCAAGGAGTCCTACTCGGCTTACAATACTTTCCTAAGTATATAAAATCTTTTCTATAAAAACTAATACATATCAAGTAAGTAGTACTAACAAAAAGTACTAACTTACACTAGCACTACTAACTTAACACTAGCATTACTAACTTAATACTAGCAGTACTAACTACTTAGAATATTTTCTTGAGCAGTAGTATTTCTTCAGCAGCATTAACTTCAAGCAATCTTTGTACTAGCAGTAGTAACTTTCACTAGTAGCATTAACTTTTGTACCAGCAGTAGTAACTACTTAGTATATTTTCTTTGAAGTTCATGAGCAACACTAACTTCATCATAGCAGTATTAACATAAACTTGAGCAACAGTAATTCTAACAGCATCAAGAAGACTTTTAATCCCAACAATCCTCCCCTAAACTTGATATTCTTCTTCAAAATCACCAAGTTTCTTTATTTAAAGCTTCATTAACACCAAGAGGATGCTTCCAAATACTTCTTTACTTCTTAAGCTATTTTAGGATGAATTTAAGAAGCTGATAAGCCATTCACTTTCATAATCAATTTGAAGCTTCTTTTCCAACATCATTGAAAGTGTAGATGGTATAAGAGGATACTTATTCTCTACCAACATATGAATATGCACATGTTGCATCCTCAATGAATGTACTCCACATGAGTCATACAACTTCCAATCCAATACTTTGTAATCTTGTTGGTTTCTCTATACTGTATCTTAAACACGAGGTTCAAACATTGTTTTCAAATCTCCTAATAATAACAAATCCAAGTCTTCCACTGGTCTTGTTGACTTATATTTAGCTTTTACCAACTTGTACAAATCTTCCAAATCTTCCCTGCTAAAACTTTTAAGCATATGACTAAAGATGATGTACATTTGAGACTTTCCATCAACTCTCATTATTTGATAATAGCTTTTTCTTTCTTCTTTATGAATCTTCCAGCCAACAATACTTGGAGACTTTATAGCTAAAGGTATAGCATCAATTGCTACCTCTTCTTCATCTGTAATGATTTCCAAACACTATTTAAGCTCTACTGTTTCTTTGTCATCTTCTACCTTTTGCTTCTTTATATTCTCTTACATCAGCTTTTCTTTTGCTCTCTTTTCTTTTCCTTCCACCAACTCTGTTCTAAAGTCTTCAAATGTATTTACCCTCTTGAATGCTTTGTCAAACATCTCTTGGATATAATGAAACCCTTTTGACTTCGAATCTTTAAGCTTGTATCCTTCCATGTTCTTTAGGTAAGTACATATTATTTGTCTCTGTTGATCTTTTGTTGGTGGTTTGTTTCTTCTTTCTTCTACTCTTTTAGCTGCAAAATGGTTTCTTCTTTTCTCTAAGAGTTGTTGAAATAATATAGCCTTTTCTGCATCAGACAACTCTTCTTGTTCTTGTGCTTGCAATCTTTCAGCCAACTGATGATCAACATCAATCTTTGCTAAATATCATCCCATTCTTTAATCAAAGCAATATTGGCTTCTTTTTCTTTTTCAGCTTTCTCTCTTGCAAGTCATTCTTCTTCATCAAATTCATCTTGTAACTTTAAAGGAGCTTCTTCATCAAGCATGATTTGAACTTTCTTCTTCATAGGCTTCATAGGTTCTTCTATCCTTATTCCTTTACCCTTGTCCTATGATTGTTGTGAAGAAATTGTTGTTATTGTTGTTGTTGTAAATGGATCTTGAAAAACAATCCCTTTCACCTTCGGTTTTGAAGTTTTTAATGCTTCAAGTGCTTGAGCCAAAGTAATTTCTTTAGTAGTTATTGCAACAGTTGTTGCAGCAGTACTAACTTGAGCAGTATTAACTACTTCTTCAACAACATTTTCATTTTGCCCTGCAACAAACACCTCTCCTCCATTTAAAACACTTACATCAAACATATCATAATCAGCATCATCTTGAACATTAACTAGGGTAATGTCTTCATCTGCATCAATAACATTAATCCTCCCCCCTGTTTGGATGCATCCTCATCGAAACTTTCTTCATCTCTAGAGGATTCTACCCTAGCTGTCAAACTAACTTTGTATAGTCTCTTTAGCTTATGAGTTCTTGACCTACTTTTCTTTTCAAGCTTCTTGACCCTCCTTTTTAAACTAGCAATCTCATTCTGTTGAGTGGTCTTTGTCTTCTCCAAATCAAGAACCCTGTTTTGTAAAGTGGTACATAGTTCCATCAATTCATTAAGTTTAAGTCTATCCTCATCACTTCGAAGTGTGTGCCTTTGCAAGCGTAAATCCTTGAATGTTTTAGTATACATTCCCTCAAACCTAGTTTGAGCAATAGTATCCCCCATGGTTTCTTGGCATCTAGGACAACCACGTAAAGTAGTTCCTAAGGAACTAGATTCATTAGGTGTTGTCTTGGATTGGGTCTTAGTTATGTTACCACTGTCCTGCTCTGCTTCTAAGCTAGAAGCAGTAGTGGCAGCCCACACTAAACTATCACCTAACTCCTTATGGACAGCCTCATCTCAACATTTTCACATAGATCACAAAGGATGAGGTACCTGAGTGTCCTTCTTGTTAGGCTTTCCCTTAGGTTTTTGAGTGTCTTTGAGGGTTGGAGTTGATGATTGAATAATGGTGGGTGTGTGATGGAGATCAGTTGGATTTGCTGAACCTTCACCCAATTCTGATTAGTTTTGTACCACCATTGTTGGAAATAAAGGTGTTACACTACCAAAAAAACCTTTTCCTACCCATCTCATATTTCTAAAAATCATCTTAGTATGAGAGGGTGCAATATATATCTCTATGTGTTTGGCAGGCACGAGCCCCCCCCCCCCATCAAGTTGTTGATCCAAAATCACTTGTACAAACCTTGGATACATTAAAAATTTACCAGACAAATTATCTAAGTTTCTAATCATACTTTCAAAAATATATTTTGAAAAGTTAATCTTCTGATTTGTAGCTAAACAGATAATTGCAGATGCCATAGTACTACTAAACTCATTCCACACAGTAGTATTTAAACTTAGACATTGTAGAATAATATGAATCAGAAATTTCCATTGTGAGGAAAATAATGGCTTATAGAAAGTTAGCTTTTGTGAAATTTTCTCATACCCCATCAGTGTAAGTTGTTCAAAGATGGTAGAATTTGGTAGACAATCAACACCTTCTGTATCTTCTAGTTAAAGATCTCTTCTAACAGTTAATTAAGTGATGATTATCTTCTTGCCGTCTACAAGGGCATGTAACTGTGCTTCCTCATTGATAGTTTTTGCCTTGACAGTACACAAGAACTGTTCGATGCAAGAAATGTATATTGCCTTATAGAGTGTGCATTCAAAAAATCCACAATTTGTTTAAACCCATCACTTTCTGTGGGTTTAGACAAAAATGAGACCATATTATAAATATCAGCAAACTTTAGATTCGCCATTTGTGTTGGGTTTTGATAATGGATGATAAAATTGAGTTAGGGTTTGTAATTGGAGAGTATTTAAAAGATTGAAATCGATTAAATGATTGATTGAAACCCTAATTCGAAGTATTTATGGAAAATACCCTCAACAGCATTAACTTTCACCCAGCAGTAGTAACCCAGCATTAGTAAGTTATGCCTAGCAGCATTAACTTTGAGTCACTAGCATTAACTCCAATTCTAATACCATTTTCAATTTAACACTTTTCTTTGCTTTTCCTGTAAAATATTAGTCCAAAAATCAAGAAAACACAAGCCATAGCAATTTTCACAATTATCATAGTATTAATTATACCTAACAGTATTAAGTAAAACTATCAGTAGTAACTCATCAGTATTGAGTATAACCACCAGTATTAATTATACTTAACAACGAAAACTTTTAATGACATGAATAACAGTACTAATTCATACAAAACTTTACAAAAACATAAAGAGATAAAAGACTTTAAAGATTCATCATTCCAATACTAACAATCCAATATTGAAATCTACTTACATCAAAAGCTTTTGTAAGAAAATCTGCAACATTCTTGTCAGTATAGATTTTGACCATTTGAATCAATTTCTTTTCATTGCAATCTCTAATAAAATGATTTCTGATCTTTATATGCTTTGTTTTTGAATGAAAAATAGGATTTTTAATTATGCAAATAGTACTGTTATTGTCAATAAAGATCTTTGTATGCATAAAATTATACCCATAATCAAGTAGTTGATTCTGAATCCAAAGCACTTGTCCACGGCAACTTGAAGCAGCCACATACTTAGCTTCTGTTGTGTAATTTGCAACCACTGTCTGTTTCTTGCACTGCCATGATATTAATCTACATCCAAGGAATTGACAACATCTTGTTGTAGACTTCCTATCTAAGCTTGCTCTAGCATAATCACTATCAGTGTATGCTACCAAATTAAAAGTAGAATCTTTTAGATTCTAAAGGCCCAATTTTGGTTAACCTTTTAAGTACCTAAAAATTCTTTTCACAGCATGAAGATGTGAAACCTTTGGATTGACTTGGTATCTAGCACAGGCAGTCACTGCAAACATAATGTCATGCACACATGATGCGAGTCTTGAAGATTATAAGAATACAACATGAACCAATCATTGACCATACATATGAACATCCACTTGCGTTCGACCATCTTCACCTTGAGCAAGGCTTTTGAGTTTCCATTGGTGTGCTTGCAGTCTTGACTTCTGTAAACCTAATTTTCTTTAAAATTTCAACAACATATTTATCTTGACTAATAAATATGCCATCCTTCTTCTGCTGCACTTGTAATCCCAAGAAAAATGTAAGTTTTCCCATAGAACTCATCTGAAATTTCTCATGCATCAACTTCTTAAATGCATTGCATAACTCCTTCTTTGTTAAACCAAAGATGATATCATCCACATAAACTTGAACTTGTAAAATATCACCTTTGTGCCTTTTGATGAATAAGGTCTTGTCAATTTTCCCTCTTTGAAACCCATTGTCCAACAGATATGTCTATTAGATAAAGAGATCTTAAAACTAGCAGATGAGGAATAGGATGTTACTGGATATGCACGAGCGTAAACCAAATTCTACCTTTTTGAAAAACTTGCATTGTTGTGGTATGAGAAAAAATTTCAATAAAACTAACTTTTTTTTATAACCATTCTTTTCTCTGCAATAAAAATTTCTAATTCATACTATTTTACAGTGTCTAAACCCAAAGACTACTGTCTGGAATGAGTTTAGTAGTACTATGGCATCTGCCATTATCTGCTTAGCTACAAATCAAAAAATCAATTTTTCAAAATATATTTTTGAATGTATGATTAGAAACTTGGATATTTGTCTGCAAATTTTCTGATTAGTATCTAAGTTTATTCAATTATTTTTGGACCAAAATACTTGATGAGCTGCAACTCATATGAGAATTTAAAATACTGCACCTTCTCACACTAAAAGATTTTTGGAAATATGTGACAGGGGTAGGCAAAAAGATTTTTTCTAATGTAGTAACCCGTTATTTCAGACAATGGTGGTACAAAACCAATCACAATTGGGTAAAGGTTTAGCAATCCCAACTGATCCCCATCACACACCCACCTTTATTTAACCATCTACTCAACCTCAAAAGACACAACAACCTAGGAAGCCTAAAAGAAAGGACACTCAGGTACCTTAGCCTAGTGATCCTATTGAGAAGGTTACAGATGAGGCTGTCCATAAGGAGTTGGGTGACAGTTTGTTGAGGGCTGCCACTACTGCTTCTAGCTTAAAGCAGAGCAGGATAGTGGTAACATAAATAAGGAACCAATCTAATGGCACCACCTATTGATTCTAGTTCCCAAGAAATAAACTAATTCAGGTTGGTGGTTCTGGTGCCAAGAAAAAACCATTAGGGGATTACTATGTCAACTGGTTTGAGGAGTGTATCTAAATATTCTAATAATTCACTGCTCATAAGAGGTAACACACTTTGAAGTGATGAGGATAGACTTAAACTTAATGAATTGTTGACACTATGTACCACTTTATTAAACAGGTTTCTTGATTTGGAGCAGACAAAGACCACTCAACATAATGAGATTGCTAGTTTGAAAAGGAGGGTCAAGAAGCTTGAAAAGAAAAATAGGTCAAGAACTCATAGGCTGAAAAGATTACACAAAGTTGGTTTGACTGCTAGGGTAGAATCCTCTGATAATGAAGAAAGTTTGGGTGAGGATGCATCCAAACAAGGGAGGATTGATGCTATTGATGCAGATGAAGAAATTGCCTTGGTTAGTGTTCATGATGTGAATGTTTCTGCTGGTGAGGAGGTGTTTGCTATAACTGTTGATGATATTACTTTGGCTTAAGTACTTGAGAATATAAGTATAATAAAACTATGATGAAAGGGGTAGTTATACAAGAGTGGGTGAATTACAAACACAATATCTTCACAACTATCTTCACAACAATCGCATGACAAAGGTAAAGGGATATTGATAGAACCTGTGAAGCCTATGAACAAGAAAGATCTAATTAGGCTTGATGAAGAAACTACTTTAAATTTACAAGCTGGATTTGATGAAGAAGAAAGACTTGCAAGAGAGAAAGCTGAAAAAGAAGAAGAAGCCAATATTGCCTTGATTGAAACATGGGATGATATACAGGCAAAGATTGATGCTGATCATCAATTGGCTGAAAGAATGCAAGCACAAGAACAAGAAGAGTTGTCTATTAAAAGAAAAGGCTACATTATTTCAACAACTCTTAGAGAAAAGAAGAAAGCATTTTGCAGCTAAAAGAGCATAAGAGAGAAGAAACAAACCACCAACAAAAGCTCAACAGAGAAGGATAATGTGTACTTACCTAAAGAACATAGAAGGATACAAGCTCAAAGATTTGAAGTCAAAAGGATTTGATTCTATTCAAGAGATGTTTGACAGAGCTTTCAAGAGGGTAAATACATTTGAAGACTTTAGAACAAAGTTGGTGGAGGGCAAAGAAAAGAGAATAAGAGCAGAGTTGGTCCAAGAGAGTACAAAGAAGCAAAAGGTGGAAGATGACAAAGAAACAGCAGAGATTAAACAGTTAATGAAAGTCATTCCAGATAAAGAAGAAGTAGCAATTGATGCTATACCTTGAGCTGTTAAGTCTCTAAGTATTGTTGACTGGAAGATTCATAAAGAAGGAAGAAAAAGCTATTATCAAATAATAAGAGCTGATGGAAAGTCTCAAATGTACATGATTTTTAGTCATATGCTTAAAAGTTTTGACAGGGGAGATTTGGAAGATCTGTACAAGTTGGTAAAAGCTAAATATAAGTCAACAAGACCAGTGGAAGACTTGGATTTATTATTATGGGGTGATTTAAAGACTATGTTTGAACCACATATAGAAGATAAAGTATGAAGGAATCAACAAGACTACAAAGTGTTGAGTTGGAAGCTATATGACTCCTATGGAGTACATTCATTGAGGATGTAATATGTGCATATCTATATGTTGGTAGAGAAGAAGTATCCCCTTACACCATCTACACTTTTAATGATGTTGGAAAAGAAGCTTATGATTGACTATGAAAGTAAAATGGCTTATCAGCTTTGTAAATTCATCATGAAATATCTTAAGAAGTAAAGAACTGTTTGGAAGCATCCTCCTGGTGTTGATGAAGCTTTAAATGAAGAAACTTGATGATTTTGAAGAAGAATATTAAGTTTATAGGAGGATTGTTAGGATTAAAAGTCTTCTTGATGTGGTTAGAATTACTACTGCTTAAGTTTATGTTAATACTACTCTGATGAAGTTACTGCTGCTCATGAACTTCAAAGAAAATATACTAAGTAGTTACTACTGTTGGTACAAAAGTTAATGCTGCTAGTGAAAGTTACTACTGCTAGTACAAAGACTGCTTGAAGTTAATGTTGTTAAAGAGTTACTACTGGTCAATATTCTATGTAGTTAGTACTGCTAGTATTAAGTTAGTACTGCTAGTGTAAGTTGAAACTGTTTGTTAGTACTGCTTACTTGATATGTATTAGTTATTTATAGAAAAGATTTTATATACTTAGGAAAGTATTGTAAGCCGACTAGGGCTCCTTGGTGTATAAAAGGAGGTCCTAGGGCATAGAGTTTGATATCGTTTTTCAATCTTAGTCATATAATTCTTAGCTTCAAGGTCTTTGTAACCCTAATACTTTAAGAGTATTCGTATTGTTATCATTAATAACATTGGAGCTTGTTTGTTGAATTATATGTTCATTGAATTACTGGTTCATTGATAATTCTTCTTAATATTAAAGATTAGATTTTACATAATCTTTAATACATTCAAACAAAGCTTTTACTATATTTGTGTTGGATTTATCTAATATAACTAAACCTTAAACAAGCATAAGGAATTCGATCTATTAAAGTGGGATCAACACATATACTAACAGATGGTGCCACATGTATCAGCCTAATGTCTAGCATCTTAGAAGTGTAGTCGTTGGAGGCTTGCAAGTAGAAGGCGTGCTTAACAACAAGATAAAGGGTTAGTCACTTTATTTCAATTATGATAACCTAATTTTTTCTATAGCTGATTAACTTCAGCTTATACCTTATGTAAATGAAAAACACATTCTGATATTTCAGCTATATCATGGGTTCACTTCTTTTCTTGGACTAAAATCAGTTTGCTTAGATGGGGCTTTAGAATGACCCGTCCGGCTAAAAAAATGGAAACGTGAGGCTTCTTATAGTTTTGCCGACATTGTAGAGATTTTTAGGTACCATTTTTGCAACCCCTTTCACTTTTACATTTATCTTGGCAATACATAGGCTCTATGGGTTTAGTAAACACGTTAAGGCTGAAATATATATTTGAATACTTATAACACCGGTGTACGGATTGAGTTGTGTGGTTAAAGGGATAATAGACCAACTAATAACAATAAGGTGTGACAATAAGGTAAAATGCTCAGTATATCAACTACTTAATAAGACACCAAAAGCTTAATAATATGCGCCTTTTTTGCGAATGAGCAAGTAATACTAAATTATGAATACAATACAGTAGTTTGTAAGTTACTTAATTATGGAATGCATATCAATGTTGCATACCGTAAACACTAGGTTAGTCAAACCACGTGCAAGTATCTTTATAAAAATACAATTTAAATCGTAGATGTCTGACCTAAGCACATGTTCCCATTATAAATTATGTTGAAACTAAATTTATAAAGAGAGGGAAATAGACACCTGGCATGTTTGTAAGTTAGGCGCATAGATGACATGTGATCAGTTATAGTTTAGTATCGGGAATGATGTGCATCGAGCAACAACATGTTTGTTCTTCTGGCCTACTTAAGGATAAGCAAGCTGATTGTTACATGCTTATGTTAAAGCACAAAGCACTTTAGAGTAATGAATAATCCAAAAACCTTAGCAGTTTAAAATGGTTGGTGCTTGATTAATTTTCAAAAGACACTAGCATTTTCAAATAAGCAATTATTAAGACCGTTGATAAAGTAGTATTATGATTAATCAATACATAAACAAGCCTAATATATATCATATGCAAGATGAAGCCGCACAAGTTACGACAACCCAAATTCCATGCCTTTAGAATTTATATGAAGTCCTCTTAGTTTCGCTTTTATAGTGCTTTGTTGCGAAATTATGTACAAGATAATAAACAACGTGTTGGTTTGGTTTTTATTCGTGTAAATTTTAGCTGATGTGACAAAAGCATAGCGTACTAGCCTATTGTAATCTTTTGATATTTAGCATTTTTTATTATAAGTTCTGAAATCATTACTGCAATTTTCTGTATATAAACTTGATATTGGATCTGTAAAAGAGAACAAATGATAATGGATAGTAAGGTTGGTTAAAATTGGGTTGGCACATCAAGAAAATGAGATGGAAGAAACTAATGTTCGTATGTTAATGTGCATGCGTCCAATGCCAAAATTGTAAGAAGACCTATTACGGATGATTGTTTACAATCCTTATCCACTAATGAGAATAGTGTTCAATATCTTTTGTAAAAAATAATCTTCCACATTTTCCAAGTGTTTTAAGTTGTACCTGCATGGTTTGGATAGGTACAAAGAGACTATTGTTTTAGTTTAACCAATTCGACATGTAGTATCTCCATAAATCATGTATACGTATGTATTGTGAAACTACTTATTAGCTTATCATGATTGGAAGTCAAAACGATCAGTTTCTACATTTGTTGCAGCCATCGAATGATCTCTTGATAATTGTACTAAACATGCCACTTGTTTGTGCTCAAGCACCATCTGAAAAAGGTTTTCTCATGGGTAGAGTTTTTATAGCCGCATAAAATCTGCAGCCACTTCCATTGATGTAACATTCCGTATTTAAGGTCACTATTTACTCCGAGCTTTATTTCTATTTTCATTTTTAAGCAAAGTTATTTATTTTACGTTACCCGATTTAGTAAGAATTTCTCGTTCTTAGCTTTGCGTGAGCCGTATTTAGAAATCTATTCTGTCTTCGTGCCTCAAATGGTTTAATAATCTCATAATATTCCCCGATGATTATAATTTACACCATTTTCATTTTCCGTTGTGTTTCGCGTTTACAAAAACTTCTTGCTTAAAACTCGCGTTTTACCTTAAACCTTACCTTTATTTAATTTACACTTACAATATACTTTAATTAAACTTTTATAAACTAAAAATAAAAAATATATATATATATTAATTGCCTCTCCAAGGCCCTATGGCCGGTTGGCTAGCACCACACACAAACACACTCTTTTTTCTATAAACACCATCATTCCTTTCTTTTTCCCCATACATGCATAACCCTTCATTTCTCAAGATTTCAAAACCCTCTCTTCCCCTTGTTTGCGGCCGAAATTAGCACCACCACCACCCTCATTATACAAAAAAATTTCTACTCCTTTTAGGCATCACAACACCATTCATAAGTTGCTTGCAAAGTTTGGTGCAATTTCTTGAAGATTTGAAGAAGTTAGGGCTTGTTTCTTGATGTTTTCTTGAAGCTTTTTGATTGGGGTTTTATTGGGGCAATTCTTGGTGATATTTAGGAAGGTTAGAAGCATTATAAACTTGGGTATTGAGGGCATCTTTGGTTCGAATCAGCCCACACAAGAGAAGAGTGTTTGGTGTTTGATTCTCTAGCCCTAATCTTTCTTTTGTAAGCCCTATCTTTTTATTTCTTGTTTTCTTTGATTTTCATCCATGAAAATGGATGTTTAAGTTCTGAATATATATGTGTGGTTATGTTATTGAGGGTGTTTTCAATTAGTATGGCATTGCAAGTGGGTAGATGATGATTAAAATGAAGCATACAAAGGTTTTAAGTTGAGATAATGGGACTATTTTAAAAACAGTAGCAAAACGTGTGTTTATCTAAAATTCTTTGGCCTGGAGCATATGATTAAATTACATGACTGAAAAGATACATGTCTTAGC
>BQNB010113473.1:0-16699 GCA_026074375.1 Tanacetum coccineum
CTTGTTTAAGGGTTTCCAAGGTGTCTTGAAGGGTTGGTTCATCCGTTTTCAAGGGTTCCTGCAAGATTAAAAGTTAGGGTTTCTAAAAATAATTTGGTTTTTCAAGATCTAAAGCTTCTACTCTTTATTCTTGATTTCTCTTCTTTGACCTTCTCATTTGTAAGCCAATCTTGAACCTTTTCATTTCATTTCTATTTTCCTTCATGTTCTTGCATAAATCTTTAAAGTCCTATGATGTTTGTGTTGATTTTATAAAATAAACTTATGTGTTCTTAAAAATTTATTTAAAAAGTAGAAGTATTAGATTTGAATATGGTTGTTTTAGTTGAGATGATGGATTAGTGAGGTCGTGGGTGATTAGAGATGGGGATTAGGTTGCGAATCTTGTGGTTTTGTTGTTGGATTTTGTGTTAGGCAGAACTAGGTTAGATTAGAAGTATTGTGGAGTTGTGGTTGCGTTTTGGAAATGTTTTTGACAAAGCGAGTTGCTGTCCAAAATTTATTTATAGGATTTAGATGACTTAAAAACGTTTTCATGAGCTAAGAAGGTAGAATTTGGATAGCTCGTTTCGTATAAATAGTTTTTCATATAAAGAACGTAAAAATCGGCCTTATAACGAAGGAGATATGATCAAATGAAACTTGGAAATTTTTACGGCAAAACTGTTTTGTCACAATCATGTCAGCGGCTAAAATGGACGATTCGGATCCTTTCGAGTCCGAATCGGCTTTTGTATAAAACACGAAATTTGTCCGAAATGATGTTTTCCTTGGACGGAAAAATTGTTCGAAATGAGTCTGAATCGGCAAAACTGTTTTGTGACGATCATATTTTTGTTAAGTCACTTTTCGAACACTTAATTTTTATATAAGAAGACGTTTCGAGCGATTTGAGTCAGTTTAAGTTTTGAAAACCTTAGAAAATAATAAAGTAACATTTATATATTATTAGGAAGGAATAGAAGTTTTCTAGAGACGATAATTCGAAATTGTCGAACATTACTAAAAATAGTAAGTTTAGTATATTATAGCGAGATATACGTAAAACGTAGGCGTTTAGGTTTTGTTAGTGCATTTATAAAAATATGGACTTAACAAATATAGGGGACGGTATTAACGTCCGGAAAATCTAAACTTTCCTAAAATAGAAACTTTCTAGAAATAGTAACTTTCCGAAAATGGTAATTTTTCGTAAGAATGACGCAACGTAACTATAAACCTCATACTTTCTTAATGTCACGTTTTTGCTAAATAAACTAAAGCACAAACACTTACGGATGTCTATTTCTTTTATAAGTGTCTTATACGACGTTTCGTTATTTATTTCTCGTTTCTAAAGTGCGTCTTTTTAATTAGGTCGCGGTTAGAGTCGTTCGATTACATTATTCTCTTCGTTAAATCATTATCTCACCGTTTGCTTATGGTGAGTTTATAGCCCTACGTTTTACTTAATTTACATTTACTTATAACTTTTGGGGTGAGAAACATGCTCGTTTACAAACACGTTTACATTATTAACTTCAAACTCGTTATATGTTCGTTTACAAACTCATTTGCATAAATGTTATCAAACTCATTTATATGCTCGTTTACAAAACTCGTTTACATGATTGATTTCACACTCGTTTTACTATGAATACAAGTACTTAAAGCTTTTACGAATACGAATACGTTGGTTGCTTTTACTACGGATACAAGTACTTTAAACACTTTACAAATATGTTGGTTGCTTTTACTATGAATGCAAGTACCTTAAAATTTTACATATTACCTAAGTTTCCCTATTGTCGCGTAGTACACACTATCATGAACCGTTAATTTCTTGACCGGAGGTACCGGTCGAGTAAGCACGAATGCTGTAAGTAGATCTATTGCGGTTGACACCCCCACCCAAGAATTCTGGATGAGTACATTGGCCAGTGGGTGCATTTCATTTGAGGTAGTACTTGGGTGTTTTGGCAAAACATCGATTTGAGACAAATCTAAAATACTATGATTTACACAACTTGTTAAGGCTTCAGAGTCATGAGCTTAGGGTAATATCTTAAATATTTTTGTATGATATTGTATGTGTTACAATGGTCACACACACTCGGAAACGTTGAGATCCACACTACTTTTATTGAACGATATTAATTATCAATTACTTTTCCTGATATCGTGAATGAAACAGAAATTACTAAACTCTTTTAGTCCTCATAAATATTTTATTTAAATCTATTAACTTACCAACTTTATGTTGACATTTTTAAGCATGTTTTTCTCAGGTGCTTAGCTGTGGATGTTGTTGACGTGCTATGTGTTGCCTTCCTGAATGGCCCAGGTTTCAAGATTTAATATCTAATGTTTAAACACCGTTGTCAATTTCCAAACTTATTTACGGTTCCGCATTTTATCTTTGAACTTTGTAAAATTCTAACTATTTAATTTAATGCAACGATGTTGGATTTCAAAAATATACTTTTATAGTTCGTTCTTTGTACTTTGCGTGATGTTTATTCATGAATCACGCCCCGGATGCTTATTTCGACTAGACCCGATTTGGGGGTGTGACGCACACACACACACACACACACACACACACACACACACACACACACACACACACACACACACACACACACACACATATATATATATATATATATATATATATATATATATATATATATATATATATATAACAGGAGGTATTTAACTATTTAATGTCACGTCATCTTGGATGCCTTGTCATCACATATGCCATGTCATCATGTTTTATTTTTTTGTATAATTCGTTTTTTATAATAAATTTTGAAATTTTAAAATTTTTGTCATTTTTAAGATTTGAACTTGACTCCTTTGTGATATTACCAAACCACATAACCACTAGACTAGATGGTTTTTTTTGTTTATATCTTGCAACTTAAAATATATAAGCTAATGCAAAAAAGAAATAAAAAACAATTACTTCTAATCTACTAACTTAAAATTCCCGTATTATGTAAATTATCTTTTAGATAATTTTGAAATTGATTTTCATAAGATATATCACAAAAAAAAATCATTGCACTTTCTGTTCTTCTCAAAATAAACCACATATGTATCTTCTTCTCCAAACCCTAGACACCATCTACCTACATATGAACCCATGATAATATGTTACATGTCATGGTTTTGTTTTGATGGTGAGGTAAGTTTTTTATATAAGCGTTGATATATCTCCATTCTATAGTATGCATCCATGACTTCTGCCACCATTCCAAAATGGGCTCGGTTTGACCACATATGAAACTATGTAATTTTTTTATAAGTTGTGTTAATTTAGGGTTTTATTTATATAAGCCCTAAATTAACTTATGTTCGTTTTCTTGTCTGCACCTTTTTCTTCTCAGAGAATAGAGAAGATGCTTAATGATGGCATGGATACATGGGCACCAAGACTATCTGGTGTGAAAAGATCAATATTTGTCTTCCTGACAAACACTACAAAACACCAAGACTATCTATTATTAGTTTATTTTTTATTTTTTATGTAGTTTTTGGTTGATCATCTTTACTTGAGTTACAAGTATAATTAGGGTTTTACAATTCATATATATGTATTGCATACTTATTTGATGTTGTATGGTCACAAATTCTTAAACGTAATGGAGAAAAGAAAGCCCTAGCTATAGCTCAATTCCTGCATGATCTTGGAACTCCATGGATGCTGTTGTACGTGGCATTAGTATCAAAATAAGACACCGTCTCGACGAGCAGCAACGACACGCCTATTTGTGATGGTATGTAAACTGGATTTAAGGTTTGATTTTTGTGCTATAGTATATGAAAGCAATAACACTGAAGACTCACAAATAAGACCAAAAAGAAAATCAAAGAATACCATGTATTAGCTTAAATTATATTAGTTCACCTCAGAGAATAAATTTTGTATTGGATTTAAGGTTCTGTAATGTTGTTGACACCCGTGGATTATATTGTTTTGCATATCACTATTGTCCAAGTTATTAATACCTTTGCTCTTTTCTTCCTTTGTCCATGGCTGGATATGGTATTAACAGAAAGGTAGGTGGTGAATATGCCCAAGATGACTTTACTATTACTGTATCTCGTGCTGTTAATGGATTGGGTATATCCTAATGCTTCAGCTTATTTAACATTCTATTGCATTATTCATATTTGTAGCATTAACGGTTACTTTTATTATTTTTTTGACATGGGTTTTAAACTTCAGATGAAGAAAATTGTTTCACAGGTTTGGTTTACTGATTTTTGTATGCTTATGGGTGTTTGGATTTGTTACAGATTCTTAACATATGGTCTTCTTAATCCTCTCAAAATTTCAATTAACCAGGCATGTCTTCTCAATTTCAATCAGACAATATTATTTTTTCTATATTGATTTCTTATAACAGATAGTCTAACATTTTGTAGTTTAAAGAGATATGGATTATTTCCTCATTCGAGAACCTATCATATTCTTATTCGTGGTGCTAAAAGTGAAAGGAAGTTTCTCCATGTGGCTGAATTGCAAAGAAAATAATGGGTGTAAACCAAACAGCGTATTTTTAGATGATCCAAATATTAGTCATTGTCAGGGGGATGTGCCATGTCAGGTTTAAGTTTTCCCTCTCCATTAGTTTTTATCTTACTTCGGTACTTCGACGAATACCACTTCTAATCTTATCACTATTTGAGCAGTAATATGTCTGGTCCATTTATTACTAATTTAATTTTTAGTCGTTTTGGATTTCATTTTCAGGGCCCTCAAAATTCAAAACTAGCCAAGCAAGTGTAGGATATTAGCTTCGGAACATAAACTAATCCTAAATTTTATTGTTTCACCCTTGTAGGTAAAGTCTTAAAACCAAAATTCATGTTTAGAAAATGACTCACTTTTGACCGATTTGAGTTAATTATCAGGTTGCAGTAAATACATGCGACATGGCGTTGAAAAATATTTGCTCTATGCTAACAATAAAATTGAAGATACTATAGGTAAAGGGTAATGTATAACTCATAATACACAATTATGTACTTGAATATCATATTCCTGTTATCATGTTACGACTGGTTACTGTTAAAGTATGTGGTCTCGGTCTTATCTTTGTGGACGACAGCAATGATCGTGATCGTGTGGTTGAAGCCAGAGATGAGCTACACAGGATGCTCAAGGAGGTATTTGAGTCTCAGCTTTATAGTCAGGTCATTTGCAGTGTATTTTCCCAAAGCAGTCTGATGTAGTTTGATTATTTTACAGGATGAACTGAGAGACGCAGTGTTGGTTGTTTTTGCCAACAAGCAAGATCTTTCAAATGCTGCTGCTGAGATCACTGACAAGCTTGGCTTGCAATTTCTCCAACAACGACACTGGTAATGCTTTCCAACAACACTTCCACATATGTGCACACAGACATAATACTAGCGGCGATAAAATAAATTGTTTGGGTAATGGGTAATTTTTGTAGATATTGAGACAGGTTGGGGTGGACTGGAAACACTTCTAATCTTGAGTTTTAGTAATACCTACTGTGTTAAGTATGATTATCAAAATTATATCTTTCAACAATAATATAAATATTGAATAAAAGTATTTAACATTGTGTGCATGTTAAAAATACACTCTGGGTCATATTTGACCCGTATTCCTTTTAGCTATTTTTGATTTTACTCAGTTTATCGGTTAGAATAAGACATATCTGAAATCGACCTGTTCTGATGTAAATGCGTCATATCATTAGTATTCATGTACTAATGTTAATCGTTAAGAATGACTAACACAGCTTTATGAATTTTATTGAACTCTGTTTTTAAGCTATCTCTTATGAAAAGGCTTCGACATCCAAACGTTCTGTTCTTCATGGGTAGAGGAATGTTCTATTCTGTTCGACATCTATCAGTCTAATGGTGAAGGTATATAGCTATTGGTTATTTAATAATTGCTATGATTATATCTTTTTAAAAGAACCTAAAGCGAGGCCTCAACTGAACTTTTTTGCATATTATTTCTTTCCTGCTCACATGGCAATTCAATATAGCAAATAACAAATATCCCTCTTCTCAGGTACGACAAATAACATATATACTAATGATATATGTAGTTGTGGAATTTACGACCAAAAAGCAGACTGGATTGTATATGTGCCACAAGTACGACAGCGAGATTACATTATAAAGTGCTTCGATGTAATGCTCATACCAGTATACATATATGCTATCTGAAAATCTGCTATGTTCTTGAACCATAGTTAGCTCAAAACTGTGAATCATAATTATCTGTATATCTAATGCTCATATCAGGTGTTACGCTCTACAAACCGTTAATGCTCATACCAGTACGGCTGTTATTAAATTTTACATTTGAACAAACCGTTAATGCTTTTCTTAAGCTGATTGCTTCCATGTCTAGGACAGGTTACTTAACTTTGTGAATAAACTTTTGATAATTTTTAAAACCAGCTATTGGCATTGTTAAAATATTTAAATCATTTGCAGCTACATACACAAATCATTAAAGTCATAACATTGTAGTAGTAAATATTTATTTTTTACCTTTGTTTTCATTATTCTTTCACATGATTAATGGTTATGCAATCTTATACTTTTCTGTGCAGAACTTCAGTCCTAACCCATATTTTGAAGACTCGAAGCTTACCAAGACTTTTACATTCCTTAATGAGGGCGCAACAAAAGTTACGGCTACCACAATAAAGTGGAAAGAGGGCATGGTAACATCTTTTTTACTTGTCCTATATATGTGATAGAAGTGGCATAATGGGAGGGTAAGGTAGGTTTAACTGGTCAAAATGGTTCATGTCAAAACAGTTCTGTCTTTTTGCTTTGGGTGGGCTGTGTTACACAAGAAAAAAAGATTGAGCAGTCACTCCACAAAACACCAAATGTGCATGTTTTAAGCTTCAAACTGTCAGGAATGATTATATATCACTTTGTGGCACGGGTAGTATGAATCGTGAACTTTTGTGGCGGTTCATGGATATTCAAACCCGTCTTATTGCTCCTATTTGTCTTCATTATTCTGAAAATGTGTGGATGAAGCTTTTAAAAATAAGGGTGCGTCATCAAAGCTGGATGGCCTGAAGCTGAAAGCCATGATCTCATTCTTGAAAAGGCCTACGAATACTTAAAGAGCTCTATATCCAATTTCAGGTTCAACGCAACTTGCATAATCTATCTTTTTTTATAGCGCTAATGTTATATTTGAATCTAAACTTACACTCAGAATTGACCCCTTTTATCCCGACTCCATTTTTGACCCGTCACCTGTCACTTTATTTGGTTGGTGTGCAACTTATTGGGTAATGCAGTATTTGATATCCATTAGTGTTGTTTGGTTAGTGGCAATCACAAGTTGAATCAGGTACCTAAGTTTCTTTCCTTAAATGACGAGCTAATATTTTTCCTTTTACAGTTCTATAATGATAGGGCTCTTTTATATTTTAATAACTTCTTTGGGTCGACACTTGACACCTTTTGGTTTGTTGGCACTCAGATGACGAGGATGATTCAGAAGAGGAAGACGGGACATCTACGTCGAAAGCTAAAACTAGCAGCAACAAAGGTAGCGCAACTAATCACCAAAAAACACTAAACTGATATTTACACTGTTATCATCATTATATTACTGAGTTTTTTAAACTTCTTTCGCATTTAGACGGTGATAATGAGATGCCTCTTATTAGTCCATGTTTGTCATTACTACTATGATGTAAATAGTGTACATTACTGTCTGTAAATGATAATATCTTAAAGATGATAACCAGATCAAGCGTTGTAATAAGATCCATCACTTTTGTCAAAATGTTGGCACAAATTGTATTCTAATAAATGAATAAAATGCTTACTTTTTAGCAGTACATGTATTCTTTCACTTGAACTTCTGTGTGTTGCATTTATTTAATCTTTCATGTGAATATAATCAATAGATCATGATTTATGGCGTTGGTCATCATGTCATGTACAAAGTTATCCAATTGAAATGTCATCAGCTCAAGCCATTTTGCTGATGCCCATAAGTGATGACGTCCACGAGACGTTGAGTACCTATCCTCTTTCTTCCAAAGGACTTTTTATTCTAAAACGAACCCAAGTATCTATTACAAGAGCAAGCAATTCAAGTCCCGATCACGTGACCTTTATAGATAAAACACGCCAGACACAACACCATGATAGACCTACATGAATGTATGGATTGTTTTGGCAGTATAGATTACAAAACGTTAGTTGATCGGGCATGACCATTTCGTATGGAAGATCATCCTTACATGATTCAAGCGATATCTAATTCATCTTACTACAACCAGTTTTGTCACACGGGCAACTATATGTAGCCGTTTAAAGACTTAAAATCAAGAAAGGATTGAAAGTTCTATGTTGCAACACATACGAAAACTACACAAAATGCATTGCCAACAAGTTTATATAGAAATTCAATTTTATTTACTTTTTTCATGTATCACACAAATATTTAAGTTTTTCTAAAAAAACATTTTTTCTAAAAAAAAACAATAACCTTTAAAAAACGATAACTTTTTTTTATTACTTAATGTACAAATATTTTAATGTTTTGTCATATACAATTTTCAATAAACTTGATACAAGTTCTAATCAGTTACTTCAAAAACCATAAAATATACTAAAGTAATTGCATAAACACAAATAAATTGACAAAAACCACAAGTCATACCCGCCCATCGGGCGGGTTTTGCAACTAGTATATATATATATATATATATATATATATATGACATCTGAAAGATCTTGCTTGTTGGCAAAAACAACCAACACTGCGTCTCTCACTTCATCCTGTAAAATAATCAAACAACATCAGACTGCTTTGGGAAAACACACTGCAAATGACCTGACTATAAAGTTGAGACTCAGATACCTCCTTGAGCATCCTGTGTAGCTCATCTCTGGCTTCAACCACACGATCACGATCATTGCTGTCGTCCACAAAGATAAGACCTAGACAACACACTTTAACAGTAACCAGCCGTAACATGATAACAAGAATATGATAATCAAGTACATAATTGTGTATTATGAGTTATACATTACCCTTTACCTATAGTATCGTCAATTTTATCATTAGCATAGAGCAAATATTTTTCAACGCCATGTCGCATGTATTTACTGCAACCTGATAATTAACTCAAAGCGGTCAAAAGTGAGTCATTTTCTAAACATGAATTTTGGTTTTAAGACTTTACCTATAGGGGTGCAACAATAACATTTAGGATTAGTTTTTGTTCCGAAGCTAATATCCTACACTTGCTTGGCCAGTTTTGAAATTTGAGGGCCCTGAAAATGAAATCCAAAACGATCGAAAATTAAATTAGTAATAAATGGACCAGACATATTACTGCTCAAATAGTGATAAGATTAGAAGTGGTATTCATCAAAGTACCAGAGTAAGATAAAAACTAATGGAGGGGGAAAAGTTAAACCTGACATGGCACATCCTCCTGACAATGACTAATATGTGGATCATCTAAAAATACGCTGTTTGGTTTACACCCATTATTTTCTTTGCAATTCAGCCACATGGAGAAACTTCCTTTCACTTTTAGCACCACGGATAAGAATATGATAGGTTCTCGAATGAGGAAATAATCCATATCTCTTCAAACTACAAAATGTTAGACTATCTGTTATAAGAAATCAACATAGAAAAAATAATATTGTCTGATTGAAATTGAGAAGACATGCCTGGTTAATTGAAATTTTGAGAGGATTAAGAAGACCATATGTTAAGAATCTGTAACAAATCCAAACACCCATAAGCATACAAAAATCAGTAAAACAAACCTGTGAAACAATTTTCTTCATCTGAAGTTTAAAACCCATGTCAAAAAAATAATAAAAGTAACCGTTAATGCTACAAATATGAATAATGCAATAGAATGTTAAATAAGCTGAAGCATTAGGATATACCCAATCCATTAACAGCACGAGATACAATAATAGTAAAGTCATATTGGGCATATTCACCACCTACCTTTCTGTTAATACCATATCCAGCCATGGACAAAGGAAGAAAGGAGCAAAGGTATTAATAACCTAGACAATAGTGATATGCAAGACAATATAATCCACGGGTGTCAACAACATTACAGAACCTTAAATCAAATACAAAATTTATTCTCTGAGGTGAACTAATATAATTTAAGCTAATACATGGCATTCTTTGATTTTCTTTTTGGCTTTATTTGTGAGTCTTCAGTGCTATTGCTTTCATATACCAATAGCTATATACCTTCACCATTAGACTGATAGATGTCGAACAGAATAGAACGTTCCTCTACCCATAAAGAACAGAACGTTTGGATGTCGAAGCCTTTTCATAAGAGATAGCTTAAAAACAGAGTTCAATAAAATTCATAAAGCTGTGTTAGTCATTCTTAACGATTAACATTAGTACATGAATACTAATGATATGACGCATTTACATCAGAACAGGTCGATTTCAGATATGTCTTATTCTAACCGGTAAACTGAGTAAAATCAAAAATAGCTAAAAGGAATACGGGTCAAATATGACCCAGAGTGTATTTTTAACATGCACACAATGTTAAATACTTTTATTCAATATTTATATTATTGTTGAAAGTTATCATTTGTTAATCATACTTAACTCAGTAGGTATTTACTAAAACTCAAGTTTAGTATAGTGTTTTCCAGTCGACCCCAACTGTCTCTCATTATCTACAAAAAATTACCCTTTACCCTAACAATTTATTTTATCGCGCCTAGTATTATGTCTGTGTGCACATATGTGGAAGTGTTGTTGGAAAGCATTACCAGTGTCGTTGTTGGAGAAATTGCAAGCCAAGCTTGCCAGTGATCTCAGCAGCAGCATTTGAAAGATCTTGCTTGTTGGCAAAAATAACCAACACTGCGTCTCTTAGTTCATCCTGTAAAATAATCAAACTACATCAGACTGCTTTGGGAAAACACACTGCAAATGACCTGACTATAAAGTTAAGACTCAAATACCTCCTTGAGTATCCTGTGTAGCTCATCTCTGGCTTCAACCACACGATCACGATCATTGCTGTCGTCCACAAAGATAAGACCAAGACTACATACTTTAACAGTAACCAGTCGTAACATGATAACAGGAATATGATATTCAAGTACATAATTGTGAATTATGAGTTATACATTACCCTTTACCTATAGTATCTTCAATTTTATCGTTAGCATAGAGCAAATATTTTTCAACGCCATGTCGCATGTATTTATTGAAACCTGATAATTAACTCAAAGCGGTCAAAAGTGAGTCATTTTCTAAACATGAATTTTGGTTTTAAGACTTTACCTATAGGGGTGCAACAATAACATTTAGGATTAGTTTCTGTTCCGAAGCTAATATCCTACACTTGCTTGGCCAGTTTTGAATTTTGAGGGCCCTGAAAATGAAATCCAAAACGACCAAAAATTAAATTAGTAATAAATGGACCAGACATATTACTGCTCAAATAGTGATAAGATTAGAAGTGGTATTCGTCGAATTTCCAAAGTAAGATAAAAAATAATGAAGGGGGAAAAGTTAAACCTGACATGGTACATCCTCCTAACAATGACTGATATGTGGATCATCTAAAAATACGCTGTTTGGTTTACACCCATTCGTTATTTTCTTTGCAATTCAGCCACATGGAGAAACTTCCTTTCACTTTTAGCACCACGGATAAGAATATGATAGGTTCTCGAATGAGGAAATAATCCATATCTCTTTAAATTACAAAATGTTAGACTATCTGTTATAAGAAATCAACATAGAAAAAATAATATTGTCTGATTGAATTTGAGAAGACATGCCTGGTTAATTGAAATTTTGTAAGGATTAAGAAGACCGTATATTAAGAATCTGTAACAAATCCAAACACCCATAAGCATACAAAAATCAGTAAAACAAACTTGTGAAACAATTTTCTTCATCTGAAGTTCAAAACCCATGTCAAAATAATAATAAAAGTAACCATTAATGCTACAAATATGAATAACGCAACAGAATGTTAAATAAGCTGAAGCATTAGGATATACTCGATCCATTAAAAGAACGAGATACAGTAATAGTAAAGTCATCTTGGGCATATTCACCACCTACCTTTCTATTAATACCATATCCAGCCATGGACAAAGGAAGAAAAGAGCAAAGGTATTAATAACTTGGACAATAGTGATATGCAAAACAATATAATCCACGGGTGTCAACAACATTACAGAACCTTAAATCCAGTTTACATACCATCACAAATAGGCGTGTCATTGCTGCTCGTCGAGACGGTATCTTATTTTGATACTAATGCCACGTACAACAGCATCCATGGAGTTCCAAGCTCATGCAGGAATTGAGCTATAGCTAGGGCTTTCTTTTCTCCATTATGTTCAAGAATTTGTGACCATACAACATCAAATAAGTATGCAATACATATATATGAATTATAAAACCCTAATTATACTTGTAACTCAAGTAAAGATGATCAACCAAAAACTACATAAAAAATAAAAAATAAACTAATAATAGATAGTCTTGGTGTTTTGTAGTGTTTGTCAGGAAGACAAATATTGATCTTTTCACACCAGATAGTCTTGGTGCCCATGTATCCATGCCATCATTAAGCATCTTCTCTATTCTCTGAGAAGAAAAAGGTGCAGACAAGAAAACGAACATAAGTTAATTTAGGGCTTATATAAATAAAACCCTAAATTAACACAACTTATAAAAAAATTACATAGTTTCATATGTGGTCAAACCGAGCCCATTTTGGAATGGTGGCAGAAGTCATGGATGCATACTATAGAATGGAGATATATCAACGCCTATATAAAAAGCTTACCTCACCATCAAAACAAAACCATGACATGTAACATATTATCATGGGTTCATATGTAGGTAGATGGTGTCTAGGGTTTGGAGAAGAAGATACATATGTGGTTTATCTTGAGAAGAACAGAAAGTGCAACGATTTTTTTGTGATTTATCTTATGAAAATCAATTCCAAAATTATCTAAAAGATAATTTACATACGGGATTTTTAAGTTAGTAGATTAGAAGTAATTGTTTTTTATTTCTTTTTTGCATTAGCTTATATAATTTAAGTTGCAAGATATAAACAAAATTAAAACCATCTAGTCTAGTGGTTATGTGGTTTGGTAATATCACAAAGGAGTCAAGTTCAAATCTTAAAAATGATAATTTTTTTAAAATTTTGAAATTTATTATAAAAAAAACGAATTATACAAAAAAATAATACATTATGACATGGCATGTGTGATGACAAGGCATCCAAGATGACGTGGCATTAAATAGTCAAATGCTTCATGTTATATATAATGTATGTGTGTGTATATATATATATATATATATATATATATATATATATATATATATATATATATATATATATATATATATTATATATATATATATATATATATATGCAAATGGATGAAATTGCCCTTGACGCTAGTACTAGTTAACGGTCAATTGGATGGAAAATCGATTAAAGGACCGGTCAAACCAATTTGGACAACCACAAGGACCATTGTTTTAATTTTTTGCGTTTTAGGACCAAACATGCAATTTCTAGTAAACCACAAGGACCAAACATGTAATTAAACCTACTTTTTGTTACAAAAACAATACCGATATATGCCTAAGGGTAGGAAGATTGTTTTCTAGTTGATTCCCGTATGTTTGCGAAGATAGCGTTAGCAAGAAGCGAAAGTTGTTGTAACTTGCAAGTAGTCGCAGAAGTAGTGGTAATACGTTTGGTAATATAGTTGTAGAGAAAAGTTCAATCAGAAACTCTTATCTCTTTACATACTGAGAGACTAATCCTCACCATCCAAATTATATGATCTAATGAACAAGATCAAACATTAAAAAACATCAACTTCTACCCATTTTACCATTCTTTTTAATAAAAACTCACTTTCACCATTTAAAAAAAACATTACATATCTCAAAAACCGCAAACAATTGACCTACATAAATTGCATCATCGTGACGAGTATTTAATTATCTTTTAATAGAAGGGGCATTTTCATATAGTTTCGACAAACTTTATTTATTTATTTTTTGGTATTTTTTATTTTTTCTCGATACAGTATTTTGTTTGATATATCATCTGTGATATAATACTAAAAGAGTAGGTTCGAACACTCAGCACGCTGTTGTAGAATTTGCACAATTATTTGTGTAACATTGTCACTCAAATCCTTACATTTTCAATCATATATCACACATAATGAACTTTCAAATTATTATAGTTTATTCATAGAAGTTGGAGAAAATATATATGTTTTTTATATTGATACATGGTGATATAATACTAATTTTTAGATTCAAAGACATAAGATACTGACTTAAGTATTATTTTTCGGTGCAAAAGATAATGAATCTTTTGGCATTGCATTTAAGTACTTATGCCCATTTTACGATAATATTTTTAGTGTTTGAACTAACATATTACGGTTATATCACATGTGATATATCAAACGAGTTTGAATACCATTTTTTTATTTTCACTAATGTCGATGAATTAACCGTATTGATTTAGAGGTTCAAATATTAGGTGTGATATATGGTTGGAAAACATAGAATGTGTATTTTTCAATGCAAAACTTGGTGAATCTTTTGGAGTTTTATACTAGTACTTATGCTCATTTTATGACAGCATGCTGAGCGTTCAAACTTACAAATTAGTGTTATATCACATGTAATACGTTAAGCGAGTTTGACTTTCAAGAAAAATATTTTATTTCCTCCAACTTCTATGAATAGTATTGATTTGGATGTTCACAAATTATATATTGTTGAAAGCTAAGGATGTGTATTTTTTAATGCCAAAAACGAATAATTGTTTGAAGTTTTACACAAACAGTTATGCTCATTTTACGACATCATGTTAAGTGTTCGAACTTACTAATTAATGTTATATCACATGTGTTATAACAAGCGGTTTCACTATAAAAAAAATTATTTAATTTTCTTCAAATTCTATGAATAAACTATATTGAATTGGAGGTTCAAACACTATGTATGATACATGATTAGAAAGCTAAGAATGTGTATTTTTTTAACGACAAAATGATGAGTTATTTAGAGTTCTACAAAAGTATTTATACCTGTGTTATAAAAGCATGTTGAGTGTTCGAACTTACAGATTAATGTTATATAACATGTGATATATCAAGCAAAATATTATACCGAGTAAAAATAAAAATACCAAAAAATAGCAACAAAAAAGGTTTGTCAAAGCTATATGAAAGTGTTCCTCTATTGAAAGTGTGGAAATCGTAAAGGGGGGTGGGGGGTGAATATGTTTCCATTTAAAAACTTAAAATGTTTCGTATCAAATTGTCTATCAAGTTAGACACAATATGAGAAGTGTGAATAATATATCTATATCCACTAGAGCATGTCATACCAATATAAACACAATCACAATATTAACTTCTATCCATGACACATTTATCATCCAAACAATATAAGCAACAATTCACACACATATAGATATAATGCAAATCTAAATGTAAGGCGATAAAGTAAATAAAATATAAAGCGAAAGGTAAAAGGAAATACAAACCCGACACTGTGATTTATAGTGGTTCGGTCACGAAGCTCCTCTTCGCCCTACTCCACTCCTCGAGTACCCAACTCGAGAGTTGCTTCACTAGTCAATAAGTTCCCTTTAGGCAGAGAAAACCATACACACATAGCTTACACCAATTTTTGACACTAAGCCAAATGCCGAGTTCTAATCTATGCTAGAACCGATCTTCCACACGTAGCTTATACCAATTTTCAACACTAAGCCAAATGTCGAGTTCTAACCTTAGCTAAAACCGATCTACCACACACTTGTATTTTAAGGCCTAAAATACTAACCACCCTTACAAGTATTTTCCTCACCTAAATACTATCACGATCAACTCGATCAAACTATTACACAAGTTTGGAATACATAGACTCGATCTATACATTATGAATGTAACACATGTCACGAATGCACTAACTAAACTACATAACTTCGTATCTTAACGATAACGAGAGTTCTTCTCTTGCACTTGAATGGATGGATGATTGGATCATAATTAAACAAACTTATAACAAGTTAAGTGATCAAAGAAAAAGGTTTGGAAGAAGGGTTTAGATCTGAGAAAAATTGTGTTAAAAAGAGGTATGAAATATGTGGGAACAATCCACTATTTATAGGCAAAGTTTCGGACCAAAATGCATGGCCGGCCCCCTTATCTCTTGTCGGCCCCCTTATCAATAAGCGGGTCGCCCATATATTTAAGGGGGCCACCCACTTTACAGACGCTCCCATTTTTTCCTTTTCAGAGGAAGGTTTATCTAAGGCAGATTTTTCCGTTTTTAGGGTGAAAATTTAATTTCAAATATTTATTTTGAATTAAAACATTTCTTATAATTACAAAAATATTTTGACTAATTGTTTGTGTAAAAAGGTTTTGTTACATTTATAAAAATATAAAGTTTAGGATAAAAAATTATTTCTTTGATCATCTAACAAATTTAAAGTTTGTTTGTTCATACCTTTAGTGATTTACGTCGGGTGCAAACTTATATTTGTTGTTGAAGCAGACTTAAGATGTTGACGTATGAATGCATTGATGATTTGTGATCACGAGTAACTTAAGCACTTTACGTTATGTGTTATAA
>BQNB010113475.1:0-21931 GCA_026074375.1 Tanacetum coccineum
CCTAAGTGACTAAAATGCAAGAACAAATAAAAGTAAACAAAAAACGTAAGCAATTAAAGTAAAAAACGAAGAAAAACAATAACGGGACCAAATCCCGTTCTTTAAAAAAACAAATTCTACAATTTTAACCCTACGAAAGTAAAATTAATTTTCCTAAGTCCTAAATGATAAAGGAAAATTTTAAAAAAAAGAATTATATTTTTTTTGACTTTTATTTAATTTATTATGAATTAAAAACGGATTTTATCTAAATTAATTATAAAAAATACTAAACGAAATTGGAAAAATCTGAAAAAATGCAAGAAAATACTTTAAGCTATGAAGAACCTAGGAAAAATACGAACTTGGACAAACAGCTTATAAATAAGCCAAAAGCTGCTAAAAAGCTTAAGGGCTAAAAGCCCTTAAATACAAACCACTTGGGACTTATAACGAAAAAGTCCCAAGGGCGCAGTGGTGTTGGGTGTGTGAGTTAAAACGTGGGGTTCGAGCCCTGCTCACCCTTGGCTTCCCCTTTCCCAAACGTTTTTATTTTTGAACATTTTTGTTTTTGAAAAAGTTTTAAAACTAAAAAATAAGCAAATTTAAAAAAGGCAACTTTTTTATAACTTAATATTAAGCTAGAAATTAAGCAAAGAAAAGTGACAGATTTTGACTAAAAAGACTTAAAGGCTTTTAGCCTTGACGGCCTTGGTGAATAAGCTGCTATAAGCTTAAGCCAAGGCCAAATAAGCCAAAACCCACATAATCCTAACTTAATAAGCAAAATCTAAACAAAATTTAATCAATTATAATAAGTAATAAGCTCAGAAAACAAATAAGCACTTATGCTAAGACTAAAAGCAAAACAGCCTAATGGGGCATTTTTGGGCTTAATTTTAAGCCCCTAGATGGAACCTTATGAAGAAATGACTTATATGCCTACAAAGCTTATGCAATAAGCTTCCTAAATCATTTCTCAGAAAACAATTTGAAAATCAAATAAGCTATCTAAGAGCTAAATGAAAAAGCTATAGGTACTCAGTGGCTGCTGAGTTTTTTAAGTTTTTGAAAAGGCAAAAGGCCTAAGTGCAGTCCTATTTTAAGCCAGAAAAAGAGTTTTAAAAACTGAAATAAGCTAAATCAGAATGAGCTTAATACCTAAAGAGCTTATGCTATCAACTTAAGAATCTAAAACAAACTCTAACTACCCTAAATATGATAATGAAAATGGGCTTATACTTTTGAAAAGAAAACTAAGAAACCTATGACAGATTGCATACCAAAACACAAATGTAAGCACACACTAAAACTGCCACTATCCTACTGCATTCTTAAGTATGACAAGCATGAAAACACACTAACTAAGAGCACCTAATCAAATAAGCCCTAATATGAAACTAAGAAAACCACAGATTAACACCATGTATGCAATAATCCTTAAACTTGATTTTTTTAACTTAAAGGACTTATAGAAAATGACTTTTAGATTGAATTTAAGCTTGACAAAAGTGACTTAAGGACCCAAAGAAGTTTTTAACCCATTTTTGACCCATTTTGGTCCTTGACCCAAACACTCCTTTAAAAATGCAAAAACCATTTTAAGCATAAAACAGTTGTAGAGAACAATGAAACTAGACAAATTAGGCATGTAGAAGGCAAAATAAGCACAAAGAGAACAGAGATAAGCTCTAAAATAGTAACATTAAGCTAGAATAGAAATAAGCTAATCAAGAGTTTTAAGAAAATGTACCTTTATCCCTTGCTCAAAACAGGGATAATACAACCTAATAAGCTCTAAAAACCTACCCAGCTTATAATTAAGCAAATCTAAGCACCCATAAGCTCTTCCTTGGCTAGCTTATCTTCCAAAAGCTCAAAACATACCTCTTGATTCCAATGACACAGTAAACTCATAAAAGCTAATGGAAAAGCTTTTATAAATAGAACATGTTATAAAAGCTTATGAGAGCTTGTAGAAATGACATGTAAACAAAAATAAGCATAATTGCATAAAGATTAAAAGAGACATATTTGTAAAAAAAAAACTTAAATACTGAAATTTGCATTAATCTTGAAAACAGGTAATAAATACTTCAAAAGTAAATTGACAGAATTTAAATTACATAAAACATAAAAACATTAAAATTAAGATTATCCTACTCCTAAGTTACTACTACACTAGATAAACTACTCCTATATATACACGAATTTGAAAGAGCTTATGTGCTAGTTGTGTTTTCTGTGTGAGGAGAACCAAGTCATCATCACAACCCTACATCCTTCTTGGTCATCAAGCAATTTAATCATTGCCCTCCATTTTCTTGTCTTAACCCTTTAACCAATGGGGTAAGTGGGGATTGCCAACATGGCACTTAGGGTTTTAGAGTGGGGTGAGTATGTGGGGTTCGTGAGAGTGATAGGAAGGTGATAGTTTTATCTTGGGGTTGTAGGCTGCAGGGGTGTGAATGATAATGATAGATGAATAGTATCAATGGCTATTGGCGGGAAATGGGTTTTTGATATAACAGGGTAATGTTTGGCTGAATGGCAAGTTTAGGCCCTCTTCTTGTATTGTTTAATTGCAACCATCGTCCTTGTGGTGTAATAAGTTTAAGGGAGTTGGCAGGTTTAGTCCTTGAGGGAGTATAGTGTTGTTGCATGTACAGTCCTTTAAGGACTAATGACAAAGGGTTAATGGCTGTTTTGGGCTAACGTTGTTATGGGTTAGGGATTGGGCCTATGCTTTGGTAGTTTGGGTCGTATGTAATAAAAGGAATTGGGCCTTTTTAGTCTCTATAATGTTTAAATGGGCTGACCCGGCCTATTAGATGAGTACGGGTGGGCCCATTTAATATTTCTTTGGTTTCAGCTTTGACTTTTGACTTGACTTTTTAGTGTTGACTTGTTGGTTGACTTTGACTTTGACTTTTTGATTTTGGCTTTTTTTGCTCTTTTCGTTCCGTGCTCGGTTTTGTCCGTTTTGGCTTGATTTTTGTCCTTTTGTCGGATATTCGTTTCCTGCGCAATATAAGTGAAAACATACAAATACAATGTATTTTTGGTTATTTAGGCTCGTTTTTAAAGGTAAAAGGTATGTGTATTTAAGCACATACCAAAATCCCCCATACTAAACTATTGTCATGTCCTCACGCAATGCTATAAGTAAACACTTAAGAAAACTAAGACCCTCAATCCCCCTCGACTAAATAACCTCGAAAAGTAGCTAATTATTCATCAAGGGGAATGAAAGAATCAAAAGCTTTAAAAAGCCCCGTTTTGACCATTTTTAAATATATACACTTATTACCACACATATTTTTGTACTTTTCATTTTTCTTATTTTTTTTGTACTTTTCTTTTTAAGCAACTAACTAACATATTTGACTTTCGTTATTTTATAACTTTAGGGTCATAAAACAAGATGCATTTCAATCCTAAAATACCCCAAAAAGGATAAATTCATCGTTCCCGACTTTTCACTTATTCCAAACCAAGCTTAAAACGAAATCACCGTTAAAAACAAGTGAAAATGCTAACACTACTCATATTTGTAATTTGTGAAACTTTTCACTCCCAAAAATTATTATATTTTAGGTGAATGTGCCATTTCGAATTTCAACCATGGATCAACGTTTTAGAAAATTTCTATGCTTTATGTTCCACCAGAGAATAATGAGTTTGAAGGCGAGATCATCCCATGTAGCGACTTTCATCTCGGCACATCCCAACCTTGCGGTTAAGTGACCAGGCTTTTGACACCCCATAGAGACTAGTATCGAGACTCATGGACCTTCGGTTTTAGAAACTCTTAGGTTTCCCGTTTATACATAGCTTATTTAGAAAAACCACAACTTAAAATGAAATAGTCTTAGTTCAAAAGCATATTTGAATTTAATAAAAAAGAGATTTTCCCTATATTTATTAAATCACACCTTACATTAAATATAACCATGATGCAATCGTAACCCTCGACTTTTTAGAAGGCTGCAACATCGGTTGTGAGCCGGCAAGATGCAGCAAACTTTTATCAGTCTCGGATTATCATTCTCACTATGGGCCTTTTTTAGAAGACTGCCACATCGGTTGTGAGCCGGCAAGAGGCAGTAAACTTTTATCAGCCCACACTTTATATTATTACCTTATTCATCATTTTTTTTTCTTTTTTTTCTTTTTTTTTCATTAAACTTTATACCATGATATAGAGAAATTTTTTTTATAGAAAATTTAGGTATAAATTTGAAATAAAATTATTGATATCGACTATACTTCAAAAATTGTTGATTTAAGTTTGGTTTTCGAAGAGAGCACGTATTATTAATCCGGTTAGGAGCTTATGGGAGGAAAAGCCACAAATTACACACATGAGCTTTTAAGATTTCCAACTAATCCTTGTTTAGCATCTAACTCATACTTAGCTCTATCATTTCTCGTTCTTCGCAAAGATCCGCGAATGCTTAGTCTAAAAGTTAAGGAACAAACTAGAGCTCAACACGCTCGATCGAGTCAAAATTTATTCTTATTCTACCCAGCAGAAAAGTCAAAATTGTGACAAAACACTTATTATATTTTTGGAAATTTTTTTAAATTTTTGCACAAAATCACAATATTTTTTTAAAATTTTGATGGTAAAAACTGGTTCAGTGTATGCTGCGGAATATTGTTTTCCCTTGACCTTTAGGTTTCCATAGCTAAATATTTCTAATTTCTTGATTTCACCCTGCGGACAATACTTGTCCGTCATCTTTTTCTTGAGTACTTCCCAAGTCATTGCATATGCCTCAGGACCTAAGGTTCTTATCTGACCATTCCACCAAGTCAAAGCAGCACCTAACAGAGTGCAGGTGGCAAACTTTACTTGATTCTCAATAGCACAACCACTGATATTGAAAACTGACTCCATCTTCTCAATCCACCGAGTCAAACCGACCACGCCTTCAGTCCCCTTGAAGTTCAAAGGTTGACACTTCATGAAGTCAGCGTAAAAACAAGGGCGCGCAGTTTGCACGTTCCTTCGGTTATCCTCGTGCGAACTGTGGCTTCCATCTCCATTGGTGGAGTTTCGCAAAAGAGCTTGGTCAATCATTGCTTGGATGGATTCTGGAGTCATGTTGTTTGGGTTGGTGTTGTTAACAGGGGTATTCGGTCCTCTTCTGGTCGTAGGTGCCATGATTTGTCTAGATCACAAAAGACAAAACATGAGGTTATATGACAGAATATAATAATGTATAGATGAGATATCAACACAAGAGAGGTATATAGTATGACATAACACATCCATTTCATTCATAACTTTGAAAATTTTACATGAAATAGTTGTCGGATTACACAAAATACAATACAAAAGATCTAAGGCTATGCTAGCGGGGAAAACCCCTAATACTTAACATGCCTGTACAATGACCTAGCAAGATAAAATAACATAAATCACTGGATGTGACTGTCAGCATCTCCAGAAGCATCCTGGTGATCTGGAATCCTAGCCTCTGGTCCTGGCTGTCTAGCTCTCCTCTGCTGCTCTCGCAGTGCTAACAACTCGGCCTGCATGTCACTCATCTCTCGCCTCATGTCTCTAATGACTCAGAGAGTCTCTACCATCTGTGCCTGACGCCTACGGTCAGTCTCTCGAAGCGCTGCTAACTCAGCCTGCTGCATCTGAAAGCGAGTCTCATGTACCTGATGCTGTGTCTGAATGAGAGTACCCTGCAGCTGTAGCTGTGTCTGGTGTGCCTGGAGATGGGTCTCATGTGCATACACATGATCACGATGGGTCTGAAGCTCCTGATGAGTCACCTGACTCAATCCTATCGAGTGAGCCCAAGCCTCTCGGGAAGCATAGGCCTCCTCCTCCACCATCCATACTGTCTCCTGGAGAGTCATCCTATCCCCCATAAGTAAATCGACCCGCTGCGAGTCCATATCGACTTGCTGTGATATACGAGACCTACTATCCTGAGCATCCTCTAGTAAAGCATACAAGTCCTGTGTATCATGCTCATGGAGCTCAGCAAGCTCTGTGACCCTAGTATTGACCTCTCCCACGGTCATAGGTGCTATCTCAGGAACTGCCTCTGCCGGATCTACCCAAGTATCCCTAATACCGTACCCAACATCTCTAGTCCCCTGTCGCCTCTCTTCAGCATCTACCGTGCTGACAAATCCATAATCTATCCCCCGATCTCTGGTAGGTCTAGCAGTAGAACTCTCCCCGACCTCGTATCTCGAGCCTAGGGTGGACAAATACAACCTCTTGCGGGGTGGCTGCTCAGACTCGGGGATATCATCCCTACGGTCAACAGGTGGTGGTATGTATAGAGAGGGTGGTAGTGGAGGTGATGGTGATGCGGCAGTAACTGCATCAATGAGAGCCTGAGTGGATGCTATCCTGAGTGTCTGGATTTGGGTTGGACACCCAGATGATGGTAGTAAAGGTGATGGCACAGGTGGTGGTGATGAATGTGCAGGTGGGGCCATGCTCCTAACAAGGCGCTCCCCTGCAGAGGGTGGTGATAGTGAGATAGGTGGTGATGGTGATGGAGTAGTCATGGCCAGAAGTCTCTCAACCTCTGCCTCTGGTGGAAGGGATATGGAAGTCTGAGGCCGGACGGTAATCCTAGCCCCAATAGTAATGTCAGTGGAGGGTGGTGGTATAACAGGCTTTGTTCCCTCAGGTGGGAAAACAGGCTCATCAACAGGTACAACAATAGCAGAGTCGGCCGGAGCTAAGTGCTCCTCCTCCTCCTCCTCGTCCTCATCATCCTCATCCTCATCATTGGCGTCATCCCTAGATGAATCGCCATCATCATCATCTCCATCATCTCCCCTGTCCATAGGATAGTCAACGAGACCATCCTCTTTCTCATCATCCTCGTACTCCTCTGGATCCTCCTCGGGATCTGACTCAGTAACATATCCAGGTAACTCAGCAGTAGGTGAATCAACAAGAGGTAATGGCTGCTCCTCAGCTGGGAACTCATGCTCATCCTCCAATGGTATATACTCAGGGTATATAAGCTCTGGTATGTAGTCAGGATTATGTGCCTGTACGAACATAGGCTCACGCTCATCCTCGTCCTGAGGAACTGGCAGTGTCTGTGGATCCTCTGGGCCTGGTATGTAATCCGGTGATGGTGAGGCTACTGGCTGCATCGGGAGTCCGTCATATCCTAATACGATGACCCGTGGGACGCCTCCCTCAGATATCTCCTCATCATCGGCTCCTTAGAAGGCTATGCCGGGCTCAGAGTCAGTGTAAACGGAAGTGTAGGTAACCGCAGATGTCGCAGAAGACATGATTACTACAAAAAGCAAAAATAACCTATATAAGTATTATTTATAGGAAATATCGGTATGATAAGTCTATAAGCTTTAATTATAAGAGTGGTCTCTATGTTATATCTATAAGACTCTTATAGTACTATACTTAGTATATTTTATATACGCATATATCAATCATGTAAGCACTTAGTACCCTACTAATGCTAAAATAGTGTGCATCATGTAAGCATATATGTGCTAGATGTAAACAAGTAATGCATGTATGTCCCTCGCAAATCTCATTTGTGAAACCAGTGTTTGAAAATGGTAATAGTCCAGACAAAACTTTTGACCTGGTTCTTTATAACCTTGGCCCTAGATACCAATCTGTAACACCCCCAAATCTGGGTAGCAGCGGAATATAATGTATATCCGAGGGCGTTACTTTATGGATCAATAGCACAAGATATGAGAACGACCACTAACGTGTCTAGAAAAAAATGTTACATTGATTAACAAAATACTTGTTTGTTACTAAGGTCATGCTTCAAATTGTTCAACAATATAAATAAGATTACGCGTTTTATAACAATTGTCCCTAAAATGTAATAAGACCCCAAATCTTAAATGTTGACTCTTCAATTATTAACTTCCAATGTATCATCGCACCTCGTGCCTTATTGACCTGAAAACATGCTTAAAACGTCAACATAAAGTTGGTGATTCAGAGAGTAAGTAACAATAGTAGGACCGCAAGTTTTCCAAGTGTATGTTTGAAGGCAACAAATGCAAACATCATTAAAAGTATTCGTTTTACTAAGTTATGACACTGTAGCGCGACATGTATGAATCAAATATTGTCAATGTATGCCAGGTGAATGATGTTCTACCGCAACATCCAAATCCGACATGAGGTATATGTTCGTTCCCGGTGTAGCTATCTCTACTAAGGGGGTATGTCAATTACAAATGAGATCTATTTATAACATTCGCGCTTTCAATCTGTAATGTCAGTTCATGATTACAGGGATCAGGGGTTATCGCGACTTAGGCAAAAGAATCATTGTATTATAATGTACACTTGCGTCCCATTTGTAAAACAGGCATGGTTCACCCAAAGAAGTAAATATTTAAACTAATTGTAAAATGGGGCTCTGAACAACCTAAATGGAAGAGGGTATTCTCGGGATGTAATATATATTTCAAGTAAGCAATGAATCACACCGTCAAATACCTAAGTATAATATAGTCAGTCTTGTCTACATCTTTCGTAAAGACTCAGTGTATAAAATTGATTCAATTATTACTTTCATATATATTGGTATCAATTGTGTGGTGGCGACATGATTATTGTAAGAATTACGATGGCACTTGGGAAAAGTATACTTGTTAATAAATACTTATACTTTTTCCAAGTCGTGGTTTAAACGAATAATGTCTGATTATAATTAGTGAATCGTTAGTGTTTACACCATTCATTTTGTTTACGAACCCCTTAAGTTTCTTATAAAATACAAACGCCCTGGGTCTATCAATATATAATTTGCATTTTTAAACCCTTAAGTTTCAATAATTAAACTTTTAGTTCTTCACTTTACAAGGTTGGCATTTAGGTCTTATATTTAATATCAGCACCCCTTACTTTCAGAATGTTCAAAACAGCCCTAAACTTATTAAATCTAAATGATAGTTTTAAACCTAAGAAGCTGCTGTAAGGATTATTGATATGGGTTTATGGTACTGTTAAATACAATATGTTTTTGTTTTGGATCTGCTGTTGTATATGTGGTTTGAATCTGGTATGTGCTTATTGTGATAAAACCCTAGGGTGATGAATGAATGTTACTCTTGTTGCTGTCTGGTTAGATGATCGATGTTCTTTATCATTGAATCTATCACAATGAACTGCCAAGATTTTATGAAGGTTTTAAGTTAACAGGAGAAGAAAGTAGGATGGAAGTTTGATCTGGAAGTTTGATCATGATTTATGGAAAGCAGAGTTTTGATATGAGTCGTGGTTTGGAAAAGTATCTGCTAAAATGTGAAAATTCCTATGTTTTAGGGATTGCTATCTTTTTCAATAATATATTCCATATATGTCGTGGTTATGGATGCCACTTTATTGGATGATTTGTGGTACTGCCAAATGGAAGTTATTGTTGCTCGTTGTTTGGTACAAGGATTTGTTGAGTTTTTGGATCAGGATGTTGACACAAAGCGTTTAAGGAAATAATATAGAAACTGCAGCAAGTCTCGATCACAGTTATATTATTTTGGATTCGTAATTGAATGTATGTTGATTATGTTCGATTTTTCACGGAGCAGACGCAACATGATGACAGGTTATTGTGTGCATTCATAACCTTAATGTTGTGGTTTAATAGCAGCAAGTGATTGATAGGCTTGAAAAGTTTTAATACTGCTAAGATATTAATGCTGCTCATATTTCATGGTTAGTACTGCTAGCGTGGTTCTTATTAAATTAGTGCTACTAGTAGTATTTGCGGGTTAATACTGCCAGTTCAAATTTGGTTAGTACTGTTCGTTGGTTATTAGTGCTGCCAGGTTTGTGAGTTAATGTTGTTAGCTATATCCGATGTTGGACAACAGACGCATCGGATAAAACTGTTTTTAACAACAGATTATTCTTAATTATTTATGGCTTGTTTTGGATTTATTGAAGAGGTGATTACGAAGACATTTGAATATTGCTTATTTGATGTTGTAGTTGAGTTTCACAGATGCATGTTCTTATTATATCCTCTGGTCAAGGATAACTTGTTCGTGCTTAAATGGTGTTGACGAAGACTTGACGAATCTAGCAATGTTGTGATTTTTCCTTATTGATGCTCATATGCTCACATTCGCATTCAACTATAATATTTTATAAGGAGTTTGAGTTACGTTATTGTGTCAGTGTTCATTTTATAGAATAAATGAGGATTTTGTCAAGAGGTTGCGGTCTACTTATACTTTTCCCTGTAGTATGAGTTTGACGTCACGCGGATAGTGCAAGACATAAGACATAAGTTTTTAGGAGATTTTACTTCTTCATCAAATTCGTTATACTTAGTTTTCTTTATCAGTGATCACTACATAGAGCCTACAGAGTTCGAGATTCAAGAGATGGTAAACATATTGGTTTCAGGGGAAGTTTATTGATTAAATGTTTAACCATCTGCATGCCCCACTTAGTGGGAAGTGTTTCATTACTACTGCTAGTTATTTATTACTATTGCTAGTTTGTGTTTCTACTACTCAAAGTCATTTTTCTTATTATGCATCATGGCGGGTACTTTGAGTCAATGGAAGGGTGGATTAGTAGTTGTGATATATGGTTGGTAGCTGTTATGATCCAAGTTGCATATCTACAGAAGACCCCTATTAGATGATTACAAATAGGGGAAGAAGATTACAGAGATATGATTTGCAGCTTACCTTACTATGTGTGGTGACATGTTCTTGAAGATCTTAAGTCAAGGGGAAGCATTGAAGATTGTTTCATTCATGGAGATAGTTTTGTAATATCAAATAGGGGAAGATTGTTGGGATCTACAGATTTAATGATTACAAAACTACATAAATGAAGAAAGATGAAACAACAAGGACTTAATGTGATAAATTACTTAGCTTCCTGTGTACTCTAGGGTTTTTTGTAAACCCTATATATAAAGGGCATAGGGCGTCTGTTTTAGAATAACTAGAAACATAGAACTCTCCAATGAGAGTCTAGACACACCAAAGAAAGCGTGTGTGTATTAGTTAGTTTATGTATTAGTTAGTTTTAGCCCCAAGGATCATTTGATCTTGGGGATATAGTGAATAAAGAAAACCTTGAAGTAACTCTGATTTCTGTGTTATTATTCCGATGTGCAAGTTTATTAATCATTGTTACTATATCCTAGATGAGTCTTAATAACGATCTAAGGGGTCGTAACTGACTTCACGCTTCTAATTAAGTTGAACCATCATTAAATTTTCAGATTTTATGAAAACCCTAATTTACCATCACTTTATTGTACATGAATTAAAAGAATATTAAAATAATTAAAGTTTATGAAATTTACCTCTAAAACCTTCGATTATTAACACGAACATCCACTTGGATATGATACAAACAAAAAAACTTTTTTTTCTCTGCTCTTGGTTCGACCGGATATTAAAAAGAAAAGGGAGGAGTGGTTTTTGGTATTTATAGGCTACACCAATATTCCTAGTCCCTATCTAACACAATTTTGTTTCCTAATAAAACTTTTTTTCTTTTTTTTTCCTCCCACCGATCGGTCAAACACCCCTAATTATATTTTATATTTATTTTTATTATTATTTACACAAAACCCTTTAATTTTGTTATTTTTATAAAAATCTTTATTTATTTAGACATCCTTCTAAATAAAACTAGTTTTAAATACCTAAAAAAAATAAATTCATTTAATCTTTTTATTTTCTTCTTCTTTATTTTACTTAAAATCTACCTGAATCTAAATTTCTAAACTAAATTTTTTATTCTCGTGAATTCCTATTATCTAAATACGTACACACATAAAATTTACCATCATTTTCATTGTCACCAAATTTGAACAAAATGAAATACCCACACTAACCATAAATTCAATCAAAATGAGACGATCACGCTCACAGATTGATAACCAACTCACATAGAATCACATAACCACATAATTATTATAGCACATAATGAAACTCAAATCAATACTAATTATTGACTAACCTGCTCAAAGCACAGTTGTCACAATTGATTAAGCAAATATTCGAGCTTCGCCCCGATAGAACACGTTGCTTTGGAAATCGTGTTTGGTTGCCGCGATTTGGTGGATTGAGGGATTTGATTATGTATGAGTCGCATAAGTCCGAGTATTCTATCCATCCAGGATCGAACAAGATGTATCAAGATTTGAAGCTGTTGTATTGGTGGCCAAATATGAAAGCCGATATTGCCACGTATGTTAGCAAGTGTTTGACTTGTGCGAAGGTTAAAGCTGAGCATCAAAAACCATCTGGATTGCTACAACAACCTGATATTCTTGTTTGGAAATAAAAAAGGATTACTATGGATTTTGTTAGTAGACTGCCTAGAACGCCGAGTGGGTATGATACAATATGGGTTATTGTCGATCGATTAACCAAATTAGCTCATTTACTACCAATGAAGAAGACTGATACTATGGAGAAACTCACGCAACTTTATTTAAAGGAAATTATGTGTAGACATGGTGTTCCTATTTTGATCCTTTCGGATTGAGATAGCCATTTTACGTCTAGATTCTGGAAATCGCTTCAGAAAGCGTTGGGGATGAATTTGGATATGAGTACCGCTTACCACCCTCAAACGGATGGTCAAAGCGAAAGGACTATACAAACGCTTGAAGATATGTTGCGTGCCTGTGTGATCGACTTTGGAAGTAGTTAGGATCGCCATCTGCCATTGGTCGAGTTCTCATATAACAATAGTTATCACGCGAGCATTAAGGCTGCACCATATGAGGCTTTGTACGGACGGAAATGTAGATCACCTGTATGCTGGAGTGAGGTTGGGGATAGCCAACTCACCGGTCCAGAATTGATTCGTGAAACGACCGAGAAGATCGTTCAGATTAAGAACCGCTTGTTAACTGCCCGTAGTCGCTAGAAAAGCTACGCGGATAGAAGAACTAAGCCGTTGGAATTTGAAGTCGGTGATATGGTACTGCTCAAGGTATCGCCATGGAAGGGCGTTGTGCATTTTGGAAAGCGCAGAAAGTTAAGTCCACGTTACATTGGGCCATTCAAGATTCTAGCTAGAGTTGGTCCTGTAGCTTATACGTTGGAGTTACCTGAAGAGTTGAAAGGGATTCATAGTACTTTTCATGTTTCGAATCTTAAGAAATGTTTAGCGGAAGGCGATATTGTTGTTCCGATGGATGAGATTCAACTTGATGATAAGTTGCATATGATTGAAGAGCCAGTGGAAGTTGTTGATAGAGAGGTCAAGCGACTTAAGCAAAGTCGGATACCTATCGTTAAAGTTCGTTGGAATTCACAAAGAGGTCCAGAATTTACTTGGGAACGTGAGGATCAGATTAAGAAAAAGTACCCTCATCTCTTTACAAGTAAGGACGAAGCGAGGAAAAGCGGATAAGTCGAGCTGAGCACCGGGACGACGCTCCCTAAAGGAGGGGAGAATGTAACAACCCGAGTTTCAGGTCAACGTTTATCCCGAGCTATGATAAGTATTTTTGCTATGTAATTAATTATAGTCGATTATGCTATATAAGGTTTGGTGAAAATTTCCATTTTATAAGGTAATTTCAAACCGTGATTGAGTTTCTATTTGTTTTTAGCGTCTAAGAAAGTCAGAAAAATTTATATTGTTGCTCTGAGATGAAATATAGAAGATCCCCTACCTATATCGTTCTCATCCTAACCCTTTTAGTTAAACTCGAATAAGGATGTGACGAACACACATGTCTATCCACCGTTACGGCCGTGTTATGTGTGCTTCAGCAGCCTTGTGGTGTGTCTATCGGTGAAAAGATCGTAGAATGATTACATCCTAACCCTTGGTTAAACCTGAATGAGGATGTGATTGAACACACATGTCTATTCCGTTGTTACGGCCATGTATGTGTGCTTCAACTGCCTTGTTGGTGTGGTACTTTTGGTGAAAGATTATACAATGATCAACCCTAAGCCTTATAATAAAAACCCATTTTATCTTTATAATCTTGTTACTCCTTAGCTCTAGTAGTGGAGATGTGTATCCTTGCCAAGCCTATGATAGAATTACTCGTCATGACTTTAGGGATTCATTTTCATAAACTTCTAAAGGCTACTTGAGGACAAGTAGGATTCAAGTGGGAGGATATTAGATAACAACAAATAACGTCTACTTTATAACATCATTTATCCCATGTAATTAACCCATTTTGTATAATTATTGCAAAGAATTGTTACTTAATCGTTTGTATTTGAGAATTATAGTAATTATGGAAAACTTGGTGAAAGTTAACTAAAAGGCACGCATTCTGGAGCTTAAACAAAGATATTTTGAAGATTACTATTCTGACAACCAATACGCCGTATCCATCAAGGAAGATACGGCTTATATGTGCCTGCACTCACCAAAGACCACAAAGGAAACAAGATCAATACGCCGTATCCAGAAGAAGGCAATACGCCGTATTCAAGCTATATGGAAATAAAATATTCTGGAAGATATCAAACGTGGTCCCTACTCCAAGAAACCCCCAATACGCCGTATCCAAGACTTTGGATACGCCGTATCGAACCGACTCTAGACCCTATAAATAGAAAACTCAAAAACAAATTTTAAGTGTGCTAAATCATATTCTCGATACCTAAACCATAAAAGTCAATTTTCAGAGGAGAAAAAGAGCAGAAGAGGTCGAGCAACGCGATTAATTCCATAGGAGACAACGTGTAATTTCTTATACTCCTGTAATCATTCAGTTTTTGGTATCATTCGTTAACTCAATTAGTTTACCTTGGCTAAATCATTACTTTTGTATTAATTATGACGTTTGAAGGCTAATACCTTCGGGTATTAGCCATTGTTATGAAGATCTTAATGTTTGGTTTGTTTATCTTGATTTCTTAATTTATCGTTAAATTGCTTGTTTATGTTGTTTACGTGCTTTTCTAAGCGACCTATCATTCAACTGGATCTAGTGATACGGACCAAGTGATCTAGATGTCGGGTTAGCTCTCCATTTAGTGATTTATACATCTAGAATTATATGATCACAAATAACGACCTATCATTGCTAGGGATGGCAATGGGTCAGGTAATTTCGGGGATCGTACTTACCATCCCCATCCCCGTTTCTCAGCCTCATCCCCATCCCCGTCCCTATCCCTATCGGGGAATCGATTTACATCCCCATCCCCAATGGGGATCGGGGATCCCCACGGAGATTCGAGGATTTTTCACCCTTTATAAATTAAGCATAAAATTACACAACTAAACGAAAATATAAAGAATTGACCTACATAATGTCTTAGAACGCATACGTTGTACATAGTTTGATTAATTAAAATGTCATTCAACTTTAAAGCATCGTAAATACTAAATTATCACATATACTATATAAATAAAATGGATCGAATGTGTGTATTCGGAATAAATATTAGTTGAATAATATATAGTTAGTACTTAACATTTTAAAAGTAGTCGATTCATTAAATATGACATATTCATACAAATATACTTCAAGTATAATATTTGTCAATACTTACTAATTTATATGTATACATGTACATGTAGTATTAATATACAAATAATTTATATATATTTGCACATTAAAAAGTTCAGGGTCGGGTACGGGGCCGGGGATTTATATTATCCCCATCCCCGCCCTATCCCCGATTTCATAATTCAGGGATTCCCCGTCCCCATCCCCATCTCCGGTCAACTCGGGGATTTCCTAGTCAATTCGGGTTTGGGGATCAGGTCCCCATCGGGTACGGGTTTTATTGCCATCCCTAATCATTGCCCTTTGATTGTGAGCTTAGATGGACCATAAGGTGACCTTGGTATCAACGATTACGGTCTCGATTAATTCATGACAACACCATCAGTAATTCTACTGTTTTGGTTGGTGACGGGCACTCCCTTCCTGTCACCAACACTGGCCATAGCATCTTGTCAACTTCCTGTAAAAACTCTATACTGTAATACGGTCCTCTTCACAGCCCGCAAATTGTCAAAGCATGATTTATGTATCGCAATTTGTTCACGAAAGTGATTGTAATCATATTGAAATTTGACTATTTCTTTCTCTAGGTTAAGGACTTCATGACGCGTCTGTTTACTCCTCCGATGTACACAGCCGGGACCACAATTCCTGTGTCACGTCCCTTCACACCAGTTCCAAGTGCAAGTTCATTCAGTCAACAAATGTAAAACCCCGTATTTAAGGTCACTAATATTTCTAATCTCATATTTATTTTATTTTATAAATTTTAAAGAATTTACTTTTACATGTTAGTCGATTTTTATTAAAATCGTCAATTTTAAAACTTTCACGAATCTTATATTTGGAGTTTATTCGTCTACCGACCGAGAAATCAACGAATCCCATATTTAGCCTTGAGTGTTTATTTAATTTTTATTTAGTATTTTTTAACTTTATTTCATGTTTGGCCAAAACCGAGTCAAAAATCGTGTTTTTATAAAAATCAACGAGCTAGATTAGTTAATTGGCCGAAGAATAATGTAATAAAAACTTAACAAAACAAAAGCACTCAACCAAGCCCACCCCGATAAGGGGGGCCGGTTATAACTCAACCAAAACCAACGACACCCTTGATTTTTTTAATGGAATTTATGCTAGTAATTATCCCCCTATATAAAGACCTAAATACACCTTCTATATTCATAAAACATACACACACACACTGATTATAAGAAAACCATCAGTCTCCCTTTTCTTCTCTCCCTCTTCTGTTCGAGAATTACAACACCAAAACCACCATATTCATTGTTAAAAATCCACCTTAACCATCTCATTCTACTCCAAATCAATCCAACAATAAACCCTAATCATCCCTACATTAACTAGGGTTTTTATGCTAATAAAAATCCACCTTAATCATCTCCTAAAAACACCATGCAAGCACTTCTTAAATCTTGATTTTTAGGGTGTTTATTAACCTTGGTTGTAAAAAAGGAATCAAGGGTTTGATTGTAATAGTTCTTAAAAGATTGGAAAAAAGAAAGTTAGGGTTCGAGTTTGATTTGTCTCTTTTGGGTTTCGGCTAGACAAGAAAAGAAGGAAGGAAAGATTTTGATCTTTTTGTCGGTTTCCATTGTGTTAGTAAGTGATTTTCAAACATTTTTGTGTTTATTTAATCTTATGTTAAGTGCATGTGATCGATTTTACTCTTTATGAACATGCATGGTCTTGATTTGTTTGATTTTGATTTGATCGTAAACATGAAGTTTTTATGTGTGGGATATGTTTATGAGTTTTGTTATGGCATTGCATGTGGATAGATTGGGATTGGAATGAGTTTTGATGAAGTTATAAGTAGGATCATGGAGCTGTTTTAAGATCAGTAGCAAAACGAGGTTATAACAAATAAACTTTGGCTTGGAGCCTACTGTTAAATTACATGGTTAGGTATATATATGTCTAATCTTCATGTGTATAATTGGATAGGGCCATATCTCCTCTGGATGAGCGAGATATGGCCGATTTACGGAAACTAGTCAATTCTGGAACATCACTTAGAAAAGGAGTTAAACTCCAGGATTTTACTCTTAAATGTGGGAAAAGAAAATTTATCTCTGTAGTAGACTCATTAAGCTAACACCTCCAATTGGATTCACCTTTGTATCTATCATATATTAGGATTTATGGCCTTTTTCGTAAAGGGTTTCAATAATCGGATAATTCTGGTTTGGATAGTGAGGTACTAAAATGTCATTTCCCATGGCTCTGAAATTCTTTAGAGGATGAGCCTTACATTTTTGAAAACTATACGCAAATGGATTTCAAGGGGTGAAGGCCTCATACTTAGATCATTTACGGGCTAAGAGTTATGGGTCCATGAAGTCAGGTTAAATTCAGAATCTGAAATTTTATGTCTTGTCTAGAAATCTAAAACATATAGATACCCATTGGTTAAACGTGAGTTAAGAGATGAAACTTAGAGGGTGTTTTACTATATATAATCTTACGTTAGACATCAAGTTAGGAATAAGAACACTTTGATTAAGTCATAATGCAATGCCATGCATATCTTGGAAACATATCTCGTGATCCTGTAATTTATTTTTACGTATTGATTTCTTTATCATACTAAGTCGCGTCATGTCTTCTAGGTGGTGCTTAGAAGTATTTCTCGCTCGTCCGAAGACTTATCTTACTTATGATCTATTTTCTCTTACGGTGAGTTCATAGCCTCGCCTTTACAAATTTAAATATTTTATTAAACCCCGCGAGGGAGATACATGTTAGTTATATAATTTAAACACAAGTAGTTTTTGGTATGCTGGACCCGATAAATTAATTAAATGCATGAGTACCTATTGCCAAAAGACCTTAATTTCGTGAACCGTTAATTACCTATGATGGGTAGACGCTAGTACAATTAATAGATCTATGGGCTTGACAACCCGGTCCGGGGTATGAATCCATGGCGTGAACACCCAGGCAACAGACATATTGTATTGAGATTTCAGTAGGTATGTCGTAATAATACCAAACTAATGGGGGTAAATGTTGAATATTATTATGCGCTATTTATAGTCTAAATGTGTCCGTGTTACGAGCTCATTGCATTAGTAGCTAATAACTTGGTGCACAACAAGTTACTCGATGATTATAATACTTGTGTTCTAATCTTTTTATATTCAAATAAACTCTATGAATTCACTCAACGTTTTCGTTGACATTTTTTTAGCATGTTTTATCTCAGGTAATCAAGGTTAATGGCTTAGAATGGACGGGAGGAACGTTGCGCTAAATTTTATGAAATATGTTTTATGTTCCATTCTCCAAAAACTTTTATGTTATTGTCTTTCAAAATTTATGTTATTTTAGTGATGATCTTGTGGACAACTTTGGTACTTTGATAAGAATAAAACTAATATTTTAAAACATCGCTTTTCGAGGCGTTCTTTATATCCTTATGATTTTGTGCTATAAATTAACACCCAATTGTTGATTCCGCTGTGTATATATGGGGGTGTTAAAGATTGGTATCAAGAGCCATAAGTTATAGAGAACTAGATTATTTTTCAAAAACCTAAACTATAACTTTATTTTCTTATTTTCACGCGCAAAGGTTCCTCGTGGTTTCCGTTCAAGTCATACTTGAAATTCCTATTTTAGTATTTATGCACGCTTTGGGTGCATTATTGTTAAGTATTTATTAAATAAATACTATGATACATATCGGGATATATATCAATTGTTAAACTTTATATTAAAGTTTTTGCTTTTATTTACATGTTTAAATAAATCATTGTTAAATTAACATACTCATTTTAATGCATTGCATTTATTCGTGTATTGCATAAATCTTATGTATATAGTGACCTGATATATATTTATTTCGCGGGATTGCAGATTATCATGGCGAATTTACCTTCTCCCAATCAAGATACGAATGTTCCCGAAGATGAGCCGGCTAATCTCAAACCCGCTCCTATTATTCCTAATCATGCACCGGTTCAACCGGATGGGTATTTAAGTGATGTAGAAGTAGAAGATGACGTCAAAGAAGAGGACCCATAAGAAGAACTGGAGAAAGATGAACCCATGCCTGAGCCCAACAACATGAATAGGTTTGCACTTCATATAAGAGGAGATGGAAGTGGATGAGAATGATGAGGAGAATGGTGGAAATGATGATGAGGATGATGCCGAGGTCATTAATCCATAGGAGGAGGCTGATCCCCTTAACCGACAACCTCCTACATCTGATGAGGAGTTCGAGTTTGCACCCTATGTGGTTCCTGTTGTTGATGCTAACAATGAGCCGGTACCTCTTGTTATTCACCTCCTACATTTGATGAGGAGTCCGAGTTTTCACCACATGTGGTTCTTATTATTGATGGTAACGATGAGCCGGTACCTCCTATTATTCAGTTTGACGGTAACTTTCAAGTTAGAGAGAGCTCATCTACTAGGGCTCTTCTTGCAAGTAACAGCTGGGTTCGTACACATGGTCTGATGGGGTGTAATTTAGGGAGTGTTCAGAGTGAAGAGATTGGATAGGTAGATGTTCGACAAGTACAACACTTAGATTAGAATGGCGAAGAAGTTCAGAGAGAATGATCTTCGTATAAACCGCCATGAGTACGACATTACAGCCTTAGATGCGGCGGTAAGAGAGAATAGCTCTAACTACTCTAAAATGATGAAGTTTTTAGAGGGCCTGAGTAGGCAATTTAATAAGCTTAAGGAGCAGTGTCGCCGAGCTGAGCGTTTGAGCTGTTGGGAGGCTTGGGTTAGGGAGAGAATTCCCGAGGGTTTGCGATTTCAAGAGGAGCCTTCTAAGCCTCCTATTTACCCTGCTTTTGCACCACGTTCGGATGACCTTTATGTCATTGCTAGGGATGTTGCTATTGCCGCCAAAGATGATGATGGTGATGACACCATTGCTTATATGGACTCACAGCCCTCCGAGCCACGTGGATCCCTATGTGACCCGCAATAGTTTAGTATCACTTGTAGTTTCCTTATTTTGTTGTTGTAATCACTAAACCGGTCTGTCGGTTAGTAGAATTAGTATCCATGATTGTAATGACATGTGTCATATTTTATAAACAATACAACCATGTACTGAATCTTATGATGAATGACTAACGACTACTTTTGATCCTTACTTAATTTGTTATGACTCCTTGTATGATTTGATTACTAATTCATGTTGTGATCAAGTTATTTGTACATGTTGTAGTTATACCATTGTATGAATACTCACCGATTTTCTTTATATTTGATAGAATCATGCCTCCCAAGGGAATGTCGGCTGCTGCGATTCAAAAGTTGGTTGCTGATAAGGTGGCTGAGGTATTACCTGCCGATCATGCTACTAGAAACAATCCTAATGTTGCTGGCAGGTTAGGTGGTAGTTGTGGCCAAGGTGGGGCACCTCCCATTCGAGAATGTACATTTGCTGGTTTCATGAAGTGCGGTCCTACCCAATATCATGGTAATGAATGTGCTATTGAATTGTGTTGTTGGTTTGAGAAAATTGAAAGTGTATTTGGGATTAGTGAATGTGCTGAAAGGAGTAAGGTGAAATTTTCCGCTGCCACCCTCCAAGGCCGGGCCTTAACATGGTGGAATACCCAATTCGCTACACTTGGACTCGCTGTTGCTAACGGGAAATCATGGGATGATATGAAAAAGATGATGTTGGAAGAATTTATAACCATTGTATGAATACTCACCAATTTTTTTTCTTTGCGTTTGATAGAATCATGCCTCCTAAAGGAATGTCTGCTGCTGCAATCTCGAAGCTAGTTGCTGATAAGGTAGCCGAGGCTTAGAAGCCGATCGTGCTGCTAGAAACAATCCAAATGTTGTTGGAGGATCTGGTGGAAATGGCGGCCAATGTAGGGCACCACCCATTCGGGAATGTACATTTAGTGGTTTTATAAAGTGTGGTTCTGCCCAATTCCATGGTAACGAAGGTGCCGTTGAATTATGTGGTTGGTTTGAGAAAACTGAAAGTGTATTTGGGATCAGTGAGTGTGCTGAAAGGAGTAAGGTGAAATTTGCTGCTGCCACCCTCAAAGGTCGGGCCTTCCCAAGTCGCTACATTGGGACTCGATGTTGCTAACGGGATGATATGAGGAAGATGATGATGGAAGAATTATGTCCGGATGAAGAGGTTCGGAGGTTGGAAAATGAGTTGAGGAGCTTAAAGTTGAGAGACACCAATATCGCTGCTTATACTCAATGGTTCAATGAGTTAGCGTTATTATGTCCTGAAGTCCCGATTGAGAAGAAGAAAGTTGAGCTCTACATTAAAGGTTTGCCTGAGAACATCAAAGGAGAAACAACTTCCTCTAGGCCTGCGGTACTCAGTGAAGCTGTTCGTATGGCTCATACCTTAATGGAACAGAAAATTCAAGACAAGGCTGAAAGAGTTGCCGAGAACAATAAAAGGAAGTGGGAAAGCAACAACAACCAAAGTGGCAACAACAACAACAACAACA